>PISX010011992.1:0-44244 GCA_004024625.1 Mellivora capensis | reverse complement strand
TTTCCCTCATCTCCCTTCTCCTCTCCATCTCCCCATGTCCTCCATGGTATTTGTTATGCTCCGCAAATAAGTGAAACCATATAATAATTGACTCTCTCGGCTTGACTTATTTCACTCAGCATAATCTCTTCCAGTCCTGTCCATGTTGATACAAAAGTTGGGTATTCATCCTTTCCGATGGAGGCATAATACTCCATAGTGTATTTGGACCACATCTTCCTTATCCATTCATCTGTTGAAGGGCATCTTGGTTCTTTCCACAGTTTGGTGACCGTGGCCATTGCTGCTAAAAACATTGGGGTACAGATGGCCCTTCTTTTCACTACATCTGTATCCTTGGGGCAAATACCCAGTAGTGCAATTGCCGGGTCATAGGGAAGCTCTATTTTTAATTTCTTAAGGAATCTCCACACTGTTCTCCAAAGTGGCTGCACCAACTTGCATTCCCACCAACAGTTTAGGAGGGTTCCCCTTTCTCCACATCCTTTCCAACACACGTTGTTTCCTGTCTTCCTAATTTTGGCCATTCTAACTGGCTTAATGTTATTTGTAAATATCATGAAATTTATTTTTAGACACTCAGTGCCATATATATCACGGCTTTGAAAATCTTGAAAGTGGTAACTTGAAATAGTTGTGTAACTATTACATATCATGGGGATCAGTATTAAAATAGAAAAGAAGTGATGTTTTCCAAAACATATTATTTTGTTGTCAAAAATGTTTAGCAGATCTGTTTGTATGTATGTTGCAGAAATACTGTAGTCTAATAACTTCATCTTTTGATTTTGTTTCCAGGCCCTACGCATTTCTGCCAAATTGGACACCGAACCAGAGATGGATGAGCATTTTGTCTGTACCTTGTTTAATCCGACTGGAGGTGCTAGACTGGGGACACATGTTCAAACCCTGATAACAGTTTTGCAAAATCAGGCCCCTCTGGGATTATTCAGTATCTCTGCAGTTGCAAATAGGTACAGTTTATTCATAAGGAAATTGTCATTTCTGAAGCTAGGTAGGAAATATCTTTTGACATAAAGAAAATGGAGAGGGAAATTGATCTCTGACTATTTTAAAGGGGACTTTTAAAATGAGCTCTGGCAGATAGATCTGAGAGGTATTATGCCCTTTTGTAACAAGGAGCATCAAAGAACCTAATCATGTCCTGTACAGCAGTATTATTAGAATTCTTATCTCCTCAGAATTCACACTTTTCAGGTAAAGGCTTGTACAATTTCGTGTCTTCAATAATAGTAAAAAGCAAGAAATAATATAAAAATATTTAGCTGTTCAAACCAAATGAATGATTCTCTAAGCACGTGTTAACATGATTGTAGTTTGAAAATTTCTCTGGAAGCGACCACATATTTGGCTTTTTATTTCTTGGAAGTACTCCAGTAGATCTAGTTTTAGGTAAACTAAGAATTTCTGGATTCACCTTTTTTTGCTTTGTGATATGTTTTTAGTATATCTGAGAAGGAACTTAGGAATGACAAAGCTTTATTTATTTTTTACAATATATAGTATGAGGTTACTGACTATTTTCTTAAGATCATAGTATCAGATTGTAGTGCTTTTTTAATCCTCATAAATGAATATTTTGAGCTGTAGAATTTAATTTTCCTGCTGTGTGAAGTTTGTGGATGGATCTCTCCATGGCTTATGTAAATTTAAAAGTATATTAAATATATGCTAGCAATGTGATATTTATATTTAATATGTAGAATTATATTCCTTTTCTGTTTTCTGCAATCCATTTTTTTAGAGCCACGTCTATAGACATTGAAGAAGCCAACAGCACTGTATATTTAAACGTGTCACGCACTAATGGCATTGATTTAGCTGTGAGTGTGGAATGGGAGACAATATCTGAAACAGCCTTTGGCATGAGTACGTTTGGTTTCTTGTAAAAACAAAATTCTGTAACCAAGAAAAATTGCATGTATCAGATGTACATGCTCCCCACCCCCATGAATTATATCTTATGGATCTGTTGAAAATGGAGAAGAGATATCTAATTGTTTTATTGCAGCCACATATATTTATTGAGAGCCCATCATGTGCCAGGCATGATATTGAATTCATACATTGAGTTCACTTAGAACATAGGAGGAGACAGAAATAAATCAAATAAGTTAAAACCAGTGTGTAGTTTAAAACTGAAATAAATGGGGGCACTTGGGTGGCTCAGTCAGTTAAGCATCTGCCTTTGGCTCAGGTCATGATCACAGGGTCCTAGAATTGAGCCCTGCATCAGGCTCCCTGCTCAGTGGGGAGCATGCTTCTCCCTCTCCCTTTGCCTGCTGCTCCCCCCTGCTTGTGCTCGCTCTCTCCCCATCAAATAAATAAATAAATTAAATCTTAAAAAAAATAAAATTAGAGTAAATGTTTTAAAGGTTTAAATATTTAAATGTTTTAAATGTTTTATGTTAAATGTTTTAAAATGTTCTCTAAGTGTTGCAAGAACACAGGGAATGCTTCCCAGGGGTATCTGTGTTTGAACTAGCACCAAAAGGTGAGTAGGGATTGATTCTGCAAAGATCTGAGTTGGAGGGTCATGGTGAGAAAGTGAGAAGTTATTCAGGTGCACAAGTCTAGAGGCATGAAAGAATGTATACGTGAAGAACTGCTGAGTGGATGTTGGGATTAGAAGTAAGGGGGACTGTTGAGTTTGGAGAGCTGGGTAAGACCCGATAGTTTGAGAGCTTGAAGAATATATTATGCATGTTAGTCTTTATTTTTGGCTTAATGTGGTTTAGGGTGGCAGGAGGGCTGCCACATTTATTTGTGGAGAGGTATGATCACATTCGTATTTCAAAGATACCATTCTTGGTACCGTGCAAAGAATGAGTTGGCACAGAAGAAAAGCAAGGATGAAGGGAGACAAAGAAAAGTCAGCCCAGGTGCTAGCTAGGACTAGCATCTATCAATTGGGTATAAGGAGACACCAGGGATGATTCCTAGATTTCTAGCTTCTGTGGTTAGATGGAGAGTCATGCACTTCAGTAAGGGAGTACCGAATGAGGACTAGGTGTTACTGTGGCAAGGAGAAGCAAAATATGTGTGATTTAACACATTTTGAATTTGCGTTACATTTGAGAAAAAGTTTCTCCAGACTCAAAGGAAAGTTTCTGGTGCGGAGGATAAATTTGGAAATCTGCAGCATGTATATTGTATTTAAAGTCATGGAAATTGATGTAAAAACATGGAAAGCTGGACTGTAGGTAGAGAAGGGAGGAGGACCCAGACTGAACTGAGTAGGCTCAAATTGAGTTACTAAAGAGAGGAGGAGGATGTAGCAAAGGAGAGGGAGAAGACATGGTGAGAAACCCAGGGAAATGTGGGATTGTAGCAAGCAGCACAAGAGTGTTTGAAAAAGGAAAGGAGTGGTAATTGTGTCAGTTGCTGGTGTAGAAGCCCAGTAAGATGAGAACCAAAAAAAAAATCCGCTATAGTTAGCAGTGGAGAAGGAATAAAATAGCAAGAGCTGCTTGTATAGAGGGATAGGAACTGAATAACATTTTGAATGGAGGTAAGGGAATGGAGCCCTCCAATGTATTCCACTGTTTCAAGAAGTTTGACTGAGAAGGTAGGACCGAGCAAAGGTGGTGACATGGTGTAGGATTCAAGGGGGGGTTTTGTTTATTTATTTCATTTGGAGATACCTAAGCATATTTACATGTTGATGGAAAAGGCCTATTAAGTAGAGAGAGATTGAATATTCAGAACATGAAGGGGTAGTAGTTAGTAGCAAGTATCATCGTCAAAAAGGCAGGAGGAGGTGGGTTATTTCTACTTCAGAGTTACCTCATTATTGTTTGGGATCTGCATGCGTTTTTGGAAGTACTTGTGAGAGTATATGTTGGGAATTCTTAAATGTCAGCGTTGTTTATTTTTCATTCACCATCTTCCTAAGTTATGGTAGGGAAACATTTGGCCAGATGGTCTGATCAGACCTTAATGTCCAGCATTCAGACTCAATGCAGAAGCTGCAGTATACCTTTAAAAGATGACAAATGGGAATGAAAAACACTGGTTTTCTAGGAAAGGAAATCACTAATGGATAGTACATATGAGGGATTGACATGATTCCTTGAACTGGTAATCTGAAAATAATCAATAATTTAGTTTGATAGGACCTAGATTTCAACTTTGACATTTGTTCTTGCTGTTCACACCATTAGCTAAAGTTTTAAAAGAACTGCCTTTGGGAAACTGATATAATGAAACATATAATGAAACATAGAGCTTTTTAAAAAAATTATTCTTCATGAGATAGGGATTTTTTTATTTTTCTCTGTTTAAATGTAGTACAGAATTTTAGGACACATACCTGTGATAGTCTGTTGATTGAAAACTTGACAGCCATTTAACGCAGGTGAGTTTGCTTTGGCATTCTTAAATATGTAACGTGTAAAGTGAGGAATCATTGGATGGGCTTAGTTTCAAATTAATAGAGTAAGTTTTAAAAACCCAGCATTTAGCATGTTTCTCTAAAGCTATTAATTATTTTAAACATTCCTGAATTATATTTTCATCATCTTTATGAAAGTTAGTAAAAATCATTTTGAGCATATATCCCTTTAAAATATACATTTAGTATTTTATTATTTATTATTTATTATTTATTTTTAGAAAAAATTTTATTTATTTGTCAGAAAGAGAGAGAGGAAAGAGAATGAACAGGGAAAGGGAGAGGGAGAAGCAGGCTCCCTGCCAAGCAAGGAGCCCAGTGCAATACTTGATCCCAGGACCCTGGGATCCTGAACTGAGTTAAAGGCAGAGGCTTAACCAACTGAGCCATCCAAGCATCCCACATTTAGTATTTTAAATACACTTTGGAAAATTTCCAATTTACATTGGTGGGGTTGAGGTTTAACAATTTTTAAAAAAAATTGTTTTAGTTATTTTTTAACTTCTCTAGCTTATATTTTCTCTGACATATATACATACCTTAGAAGGATCTGTATTTCTGATAACAATTTCTGATAACTCACTGGTCTCACTGTATAAATGATGTAAAGTTTTAAAGGGATTATACATTAACAAATCATGATTTACATATTTCAGGGGGAATGGATGCTGTGTTTTCCATAGTTCAGAGTTTTTTTGATGCTTCAGCTTCTGGTTGGTGTTTCTTTACTTTGGAAGATTCAATATATGGTATAATGTTAAGAAAATTGTCTTCTACTGTTTATCGATGGCAAGGGATTTTTATTCCACTTGAGGTAAACATCAGTCATTTTATAGTACATAAAATAAAATGTACATATGAATTTTGAATGTCTCATGAATTACTGTTATTTCTTATTTCCTAGGATTTAAATATAGAAAATCCTAAAACTTGTGAAGCCTTTAATATTGGTCTTTCCCCTTACTTTGTGATTACTCATGAGGAAACAAGTGACAAAAAATCTTCTGTTAACAGTGTGTATACATTCACATCTGGATTCAAATTATTCCTGGTAAAAAAAAAATCTTCATTTTTTTTTGGTAGATTGCTTTATTTAAAGGAAAAAATCAGATTTGTAAGATTGATCTTAACAGAAGATAATATATGTTCTATATTAATATGCAAAAGGTTTTTTTGAAAGTTGATACACATTTTAGCAGAGTCTCTTAATCCAATAATATTTTTTTTGTCTTGAAATGATACCTAGGTATGCCTACTTAGTGCTCAGAATGATTTTTCAAGTTTTGAACTTCAAATACTAACTCATACTATTATTGTATTCAGAGACTTAGTAAAATTCCTAGTATAATTCTCATTTAAATATTTATTCCCACGGTTTTGTCTTCCTTGCAGGTACAAACAATCATTATTTCGGAAAGTTCTCAAGTAAAATATTTTTGTTCAGACAATCAAGATTATTTAATTGTCGCAAGTCAAAGAGATGATTCTGAATTAACTCAGGTTTGATTGTTTTAAAGTGAATTTTTAAAAAATACTGTATTTGAAACTCATCAAAGATGTAGTCTATAAGTTTAGTATTAAAAAACCCCATAATTTGATTGTGGTAAAGTAGTAAAGTAGAATGTAGATGTTAATTAGTCACAATTAATTTTTAAACAATGGAATTATAAATATTGTCTTCAAGAGCCAGAGCAAGTGTGTAATAATCATGAACATTTAATTAGAATTTAATAGTGTTAGAAAACATTATGGAGAAAAATCACCTAGCCGGACAGACGGTATAACTAAAAATTCATGATTAACATTGCCGAATGGGAACTTAACATCATCCCAGAAATTTCACATTTCTCAAGTACACTACATCTCATAATGCTAATAATGCTTTTTTTCTTTTTTAAGTTTATTTATTTGTTCGAGAGAGAGGGAGAGAGAGTGAGCACAGGCAGGGAGAGCAGCAGGCAGAGGCAGAGGGAGAAGCAGGCTCCCCACCGAGCAAGGAGCCCGATGTGGGACTCAATCCCAGGACGCTGGGATCATGACCTGAGCCGAAGGCAGCCGCTTAACCAATTGAGCCACCCAGGCGTCCCACTAATAATGCTTATTTGATAATCTTCTCACTCCTCGTACTCCCATACCTGTTTCTCATTTCATTTTCTCAAATGACTTTGTTGACTAAGCTCCAGAAAGGGAAACTTGGTTATCTTGCCAGATCAAATTCAGAAACCTTCTTGCAGCATGGTTTTATTCCTGTGTCCTGTTATGAAGCTTTCCTTCTATAAAAGCCAGATTCCTCCGGCCATCAGAAGGTTTAGTTACTTGCGTGTCTGGCATCACTAGCATCTCTATCGGATTATTACAGTCCACGTAAATGGGGCTGTCCGTGCTTCAGAAGGATTTTCTCTCGTCATCTCATCATCTCATCTACTTTTTTTTTTTTTTCCTTTTCTCCCCTTTGTGGTAAGACACCTTGAAGGAATTGTCTACCTGCTTTATCTTACCTCATGGTCACTGATGACAGCTGGGTTGAATTCGCTGGATATTATTCTGTCCTTGTCTTAGGCTGCTTCCTGTTAGCATCTAACAGTCACTTCATCAGATTTCAACCACCTCTTCTCTTCATTTCTACACTACCACACATTCTCCTCCTATCTCTGTGTGCTGCCCTTCTCAGTCTCCACTGCCACTTCCTTTTCCCTTTTCTGTACTCAGATGTTTTGGAGTTTTCCAGATTTAGTTTTAGTTCAAATTTCTTTTCACTTAACTCCAGGTACTTCTATCAATTCTCTGTCTTTAGGTATCAGCTGTAGGCTGTCTTACACTTTTCTAGGTAGCCTTTTCTCTAATTTCTAGACTTAACATATCTAACCTCCTATTGGCATCTCCACATACATATGTTTAAAGTATCTAAAATTTAACATATCCTGAACTGAATTTTGATTTTCTCTTTGAAACTTGTTGCAGTGCTTGGCTTTCATCTCAGGAAATGGCAACCTCTTAAATGCAATTGCACAAGACAAAATGCTGGCTCATATCTTTTTTTTTTTCTTTCTTTCTTTTTTTTTTTAAGATTTTATTTATTTATTTGACAGTGATCACAAGTAGGCAGAGAGGCAGGCAGAGAGAGAGGAGGAAGCAGGCCCCCTGCTGAGCAAAGAGCCCGACATGGGACTTGATCCAAGGACCCTGGGATCATAACCTGAGCTGAAGGCAAAGGCTTTAACCCACTGAGCCACCTAGGTACCCCATGGCTCATATCTTTCTTTATTATTCATTTTTATTCATTCACATCTAATTTATCATTCTTTTTAATGCTATCTCCCAATGATGTTTTGAATACAGATATTTCTTTCCACCTCTGCTTCTCTCTCCCAAGTCCAGCTCCCATGATTTCTCCCCCACATTGTTGGAGTTGCTGCCTAGCTGGTCTCTGGCCTTCTGCCCTGACTCCTCACATCCATTCTCCATCCAGGAGCTGGAGTCATCTTCTAAAATACTATTTCATATTATTCCTCATTTTAAAACTGTTCAGTGATTTCCAGTTATACATAGAATAATTCTAAGTTATTTAATGTGGACTATAAGTAGCATAACCTTAGTTCTTTATCTACCCAGCTCAGGACCAGATTGTGTCTGTTGTCTTATTGTGATTGTAAGTATTGTGCCTTTTGCTCTATAAAGGGTCCCCATGATACATTATGTGGTCATCCCAACAAAAGATACCTCATGACTTTACCTCTCCAGTCTTACTGTCTTCATTCCCTCAGGACAATCAGCTTCCTTCAAGTTAACTGGTCTTCATTCAGCTGAGGAAAACATTTTCTGCCTTAGAAACTTTGTCGTGTTGTTCTTCGTAACTTTGTTTCCCTAGTAACACCCATAATTCTCTATCATATCCCAATTGCTATCTTCAGCAATTCTCTCAATTGAATAATCATACATTTATTTAATCAGTGATGTGTTTATCATTTGCCTTTTCCTAACAGTTGGTAAGATCCATAAGGGGCGGGCCACTCTATCCATAAGGCCTGCAAAATGTCAGGCTCACATATATTCCCAATTGTTGACTAAATAGAATTCTTTGTGCAATTGCCAAGCTTGCATAAGAAACCAGGTGGATTCAGGATTTTCCTTTAATTTTAAATATATGAACACTCACCTTAAAACCTTGTGTACATTGCCACCTTCAGGACTAAAGAGTTTTGGTGTTCTTATATTCGATTGCTTAAACAGTGGGTAAGCAATGATACTATAGCATGGGAAAGTTTCTTATCCAGATCTGAATTTTTCATATTCAGATAACTTCTCTCTTGGTTTTGGCTTTCCCTTTCTCCTCCTGTGGCCAACCCTTACCCATATTTGTATTTGAAATTGATTTATTTTCACATAGCTTCTTTTTCACTTATTTCTGTGTGTGAAGCGTGTGCACACACACAGATTTAAAAAAGTAGAGAGCAGTGAGAGATCATCAGTTTTGATATTTTCTCATTTATGAAAGTATCCTCCTAGGGGTGCCTGGGTGGCTCAGTGGGTTAAAGCCTCTGCCTTCAGCTCAGGTCATGATCCCAGGGTCCTGGGATCGAGCCCCACCTCGGGCTCTCTGCTCAATAGGGAGCCTGCTTCCCTTCCTTTCTCTCTGCCTGCCTCTCTGCCTACTTGTGATCTTTGTCAAATAAATAAATAAAATCTTAAAAAAAAAAGGAAGTATCCTCCTAACTAAATAAAGGGGATTAGGAGAGTAAATATATGATATTGTTTAAATTCACATGAGTGCTAAATTCCTAGTCACGAAGGGTTTGTATTTGAATATTTCCCACAGGTCTTCAGATGGAGTGGAGGAAGCTTCACGTTACATCAGACACTGCCTGTCCGAGGCGTGCTGAGCATAGCCTTGTTCACCAGAGGAGGCTCTGTGTTCTTAGCCATTTCCCAGATTAATGCCAGGCCAAATTCCCTTTTACTCAGATGGTCTGGCAGCGAGTTTATTAACTTTCAAGAAGTGCCAATCAATGGGACAACACAAGTTGAGGCCTTGACTTCAGGCGATGATATTTATTTAATTTTTGCCAAAACTGTCTTTCTAGGTGAGAAGATAATAGTGTTTTTACTGCATACATAGTTGTCAAAAATCTAGCATTCATGTAGTATGTTCTATATGAAAATATGTAGCTCTTGGAACAATTTTTTGCTAGTCTATTTCTTGATGGATAGTGTATTGACTGTCAGCTGCAAGTGGATTTTGGGAAAAAACCCACATTTTAAGTGCCATGTGTATAATCTTTAGATAATGAACTACTGCTTTAAAGTTTTATTAAAATAAAATTTTGGATGGGCATGTAAAATTGAAAGATCTATGAAAAAATATCTGAAGATCTTATATCCAAAATGCAAACAGTGACATTTTTTGTGACTATACTTGGGGAGCCCTTAGGTAAATTATAGTAATAATAATTCGTGGTCAGCAACTTTTGGATAAGACTATTTGAAAATATTCTCTGAATACAAATATGCTGTTTTTTCTGCCTAGTGGAACTTGCATAGGTAAAATTTCAACATTCCTAAAAAAACAGAACTTGTGTCTCTGTTCTTTCTTTAATATCAGGTCATGATGAATCAGTGGCCAGCCACATATGTACTCCATGTGATAAATGTGAAAAGACTTTTGAAGTGTTTCCTACTAGGTTGTATTTTTGCTTAACTAAATGAACTTGGAGGAATATCCTACTAAATTTGTTTTTTTAAGTTAAATTTGATATCTTTATTATTTTTTTTTACTGTGTAATTTTTTCATTTTTTTCCCCTGTAACTTTTGCCTTTTATTCCATTATTGTAGGAAATCAGAATTCAATTGATATTTTCATCTGGGAGACAGGACAGTCCTCTTTCAGATATTTTCAATCCCTGGATTTTGCTACTGTTAATAGAATCTACTCCTTTACACCAGCTTCAGGAATGGGTAAGGATTTTAAACTGCTAACTAATCTGAAATGCAGTCTGGAAACCTAGAGCAATTTTAATCATATTGATTTGGAGATATTATCACATTGCTAGACACTAGGTATTTTAATAAGGATGTAAAATCAAGATCCTAATAGAAACATCTATCGAAATCCTAGAAATTCAAAAGGACTAATAGTTTTAAAATGGGTATTTGTGCTTGAGAAGAATCAGAATAACTGAAATATAATGGAAAATATTAGTGAAGGATATAGTAAGGTAATGTATTTCTTTTGTCTAGAGAAAAATGAAGAGTGACATTACATATAGTAATATGTTTTAAACATGAAAGTATAAGAGGATAATAGGTATCTGCGTTGAAGTATTTTTAAAAAGTCAGAAAATGGTTGTAAGAACTCTGTGGTCCTTTTTCACTCTCCCATCCTTCTTCCAGTCTGATCCTTTCTTGATTTTCTGGTATTTTAACTCACACTTTAGAAATGTAAGCAGTAATTTTATTCACAGTGATTTCCAAAACCCCTTGGTGAGAAACCAAGGGGTGAATGTTGTCTGGAGGCCATAGGACCATTTCAGAGTTGGTAAAAAATCAGGTGGTGGGCCCATAGTAATAAGGCTCAGAAGGCAACGAAAGTGGGCATGGTGAGCCTGTGGAGCTGCCTCCCAAAGTCAGGGACATGCTCATGATTCAGCATGTCTCCTGTTTGAGGTGCCCAGAGGAAGCTAGCAGCCAAACCAAGTGACTTAGCCCATGAGTCTGGATAGATCAAAGTCCTGCTTTTAAATTGAGATATAGTGATTTTTTAATGAATTAAAACAGCACCATTTATTGATTAGACATTCTGTGTAAGTCATTGTTTAAAGTTATGAAGAATTCCTTGCCTTCAGGGGTTTAATGTCTAGTCGGAGAAGCAAGAAAAATATTAAGACAATAATTCAAGATAAGATTCCAGTCCCATTTGCTCTGCAAATGGTAGAATTGAAGTGGGTAAGAGGTCTCAGAGGGAGCGTGAACAGGCCTGGGTAGGCTGGTACTAAATGTTGTGGGTAGAGGGAAAGACGTGAGCGAAAGAGAAAGGTTGAAGTATATATGACGTTGCGGGCACAATGAGCAGACTAGAGTGGTGGGGACAGAGGGTTTGACCTAGAATATAGAGGTGGTAAGGTTGGAAACATCCACTAACATCCATACAAGGAAGTCTGGAATGTCAGGCTCAGGATTTGATCTGTGTTTGGATGGTTCAGTGGTTCCCAAATATTTTTGCCTTAGAAACTTTTCACCCTCTTAAAAATTTAAGGATTGCATGTAGATTCTATCTACTGATATTTATTGTATTAGAAATTAGAGAGGAGAAATTTTAAAGATACTTACTAATTCAATTGAGAATCATAGTGAACTCATTAGCTGTGAATGAAAATAGCATGTTTTATTTTTAAAAAATATGTTTTCCAAATGAAACTTTTGTAAGAAGGGTGGTATTATTGTTTTTGTGAATTTCTCTAATGTCTGGCTTAGTAGACAACACCTGGATTCTCATGTCTTCATCTGTATTCTACATACTGTAATATTTTTGGTCATATAGCCTGTAGAAAATCCCACAGACGTTTATGAAAGAATGAGAACTATGTAGACAAAAAACGTTTTAGTGTTAGTACAAAAATAGTTATTGACTTCACAGACCCTCCTAAAGTGTCTCAGTGACTGCTAGGGTTCCGGGGACTATACTCTGAGTATTATTGGGGTAGAGAAATCCTTGAAGGCATTTCAAAAGCAAATGATGATCGAAGGCATGTTTTATAACTCCACCTAGCTTTGGTATGTAGAATATGTTGGATGAAACAGTTGGCAACCTCCCAGGCAAGATTCCATATAGAAGCCTCTGCAGGTGGTTAGAGCCGTGGTACTGATGAAATCGGTTAGAGGTTTAGATTTTGGAGACTTCGATGCATGTCTCCAATCTACAAAGTAAAATCTAAAATCTATGAAGTAAATGATAAAAGCCAAAATCTGTAAAGTAAATGATACTGTGAAGAGTAGAGGCTTTAGCACAAATGCAGGAGTCTGTTCTTGTTTTTCTCCTAGGTGCCTGGCTGCAGTTTTCTGTATCAGGCACCATAATCTCTAGACACTGTCTTCTGCTGTCGCCTCCACTGCTGACCAGGCATCGGATCTTATGGATCTCTCACTTTTTATGGATTATCTATCTCACTGTGCTTTGTTTCCATATGCCCTACCCCTCCTCAGCCTTGTATCTACACCATGTTCTCCTAGACCCTGGTCTCCTTGCATCTGGACTGTTACATCATTGTCTGCCCTCCACTCCGGGTTCACTCTGCTGTCAGCGTCCTGTGTCTATCTCTGTTCTGAACGTCCTCTCCATAAATAACTTCTCTTTATTTGTCAGCCTCTGACAGGCCATGAAGCTGTGATGTTATCCTGTGAAATACAGTTCTGTGGCTTTCTTATCATTCACTCAGCAATTGATTTACTACATAAATTATGTATCTTTCATCATGTATTTGTTTAGTCGGTGTCTACTTGTCCTTTAATTTTGAGGCTTTATTATTTTTGCTTTTCCTATACCTCAAATGTTCAAGTGGACTAACTGTATCTCCTTGAGTCACTTATTATAATTCAAAATAGTTTCCTAATGAATGTTTTTAAGGATGACAAGTGCTGCCTGAATGGGCTGTTAATTGAAGTTATAGAATTCCCTTTAAAGATTTTTAAAGAAATAGAATAGGCACACTTTCTAAAAGAATTTATGAAAAATTCTGCCAGAGGCTTGTTAAGGGACCCATTGTGAGGTCTTTTTATTTCTTTTGTTTCTGTGACTTGAGGTTGTAGAAGTATGAAAAGATTATAAGTAATTATTTAGAATGGCTTATTATAGATCCCCTGAAAGCTGAAATTATGCATTAAATAATATTCAAGGACTTTCTTATTTTGAATATGTCAAATATTAGATTGGAGCCATGGCTGTGAGGATTACATATTTATTCTGCTTAATGACTTGACAGAGATTATTGGGTAGAAACTGAATTCTTTAAATGGAAAAGGAAGAATGAATGTGACAAAGGCTGCAAGGACCTACAAGCTTATCCTTCCCTTCTTCCTTCTCTCCTTCATTATTTAATAGATTTTTAAAAATGCCACTTACCTACCCAGCATAGTGGTAGGCCCTGAGGAAATATGGGTAAACAAATTCTTGTATATCCCCTGCCCTGAAGAAGTTTTAACATGCAATAGGGAAGGGAGACATGATGTATAATAACACAAGTAAGTTTCTAACTACAAACAGATAACTGCTATCAGAGGATGAAGTGCTCTACTATCACAAAATGGAGAAAACTTGACCAGGTCTAAGGGATGCCCAGAAAGCTTCTGTAAGGAAGAACCATTTAATAATTCTGCTGGAAGGACACTTACCCTTACCCTCCTCCTTCTTTTCCCAACACTCTCCATTTCACCAAAACTATCACCTTTGAAAATCATCATCTGTGGAAATCATTTGGAAGAATTCATCACTCTCTTCATCCCTGTGTAGTCACCATAAGAAGCCCAGGCCCCCTTGGGAGAAAGTGACTCATCCCATCTGGTCTGTGTGTGCTCTGGACCACATGAGCCCTAATTTCCAGACTAGGGACTCAATTCTCTCCCCGCCAACTCCCCAAATCCTTCCACAGCATCCCCCAGAACAGTTACACTCTGGAACTTTTCTCAGAATGCTCCTCATCTCCTTGCACTGGAATCCCGCCCTATCCTGAGGGCACTGCTTCCCATGCAGCCCTCTCTGGCTGTCCTCTGTGTTACTCGTTTCTTCTCCCAGATCTCTTAAGAGCTAGTAATGCTCCCTCTAGCATTCCGTCTTGGGACTTCTGTATGTTCACTCACTCCTTAAATCATCTCAGCCATTTTGTTTGTTTGTTTATAGTTTTGTTAACTGGAAGGGAATCCTATAATCAGTAACGGTTAAAATTCTGTTCCCCAGAGTAGAGACTTAAGGGTTTGTTTTTTTTTTTTTCCTTATAAACTTCTGGCCCAGTTCTATGATCTTGAGCAGTACAAATGACTATTTTCTGAGAAAACACTCTCTGCCTACAAAAAATGCAGATTTGAGCCCCATGCATTTCCTACTCTGAATGTCTAATTATCTATTTGCTACCTTCTCATACTTTTCAGGTTGGGAGGAAGTGAATGGGGTATATCTCTGAGGATTAAGATACATAATCAGTGATGCTCAGAACACTTTATGATTTTGGTTGAGACTGTAGATTGATTGATTGAGACTGTAGAATCATTTAAACTTAGGAGATGTTGAGGTCCATCTGAAGAATTTGCTCTTCACTGATTATCTTCAGTTTTACAGAGCTTTATGAAAAATATATGATCATTTTTAAAAAGCAAATTTATTAATAACATTTTTCTTCATTTTTACCTTTTATGCAACATTTACTAACCTGCAATAGTACCTAAATAATTACTATAAGTAAACATAATGAATAATTCTTGATATTTGATATTTTAGCATAGGAATATGGATCTTCCATTGTAACCTTTTAGGCTAAAATTTTCATGGTTTCCAGTTCTGTGTGCTGTTTGAATAAGCAAACCCATCTTAGTTCATATATTTATATTCTGATGTGTTTATTCAGGTACTGGAATTTGTGCATGTTTCTGGTTGGTTCCTCACGCTTCTCCCTAGTTTTAAGTCTGAAGATTGCTTAGGGGCTTATACAATGTAGTAAGCTCCCCCTAACTCCAAATTTCCCCTGCTATATAATATATATTTCCCTTACCTTCCATATTTGCTAATATTTGTCATTGCGTTGAATCATTAAGAGCATCTTTCCCTACCAACTTTTCAAAAAGCATTGACAGCATATACTCTGAGATCAAAGATTTGTTCAGATCCTTTGGCCTAATTACTACCTTTAAGAATTTATAAAGTGAACAGGCACTTTTGTGGCTCAATTGGTTAAGCATCTGACTCTTGATCTCATTTCAGGTCTTGATCTCAGGGTTGTGAGTTCAAGCCCCACACTGGGCTCCATGCTGGGTGTAGAGCCTAGTTTAAAAAAAAAATTATCAAGTAAAAAGAATTAATAACTTTCTCTAATTAATATTGAAAAATATAAAACAATGAACAGTCAATGTAGAGAAATTAAGTATATTTTGAAGATCAACTCTATATATTATGGATTAAAATAATAAATTTTAATGCTTTGTAGTGACACCTAAGAAGTGCCATATAAATATAGGATTAAGCTTCTTAATTAAGAATTTTTTTGTATTTAGTCTGTTTATAATTATGCTCATCATAAATTCTTATGGATGGTGACAGGAATGGAAAATATAAAAATGAAGCATTTATTTGTAGGATTATGCATATTTTTCACTTTTAAAAATATCCTACCATGCTATCCAACAAATAAATACTGCAATGAATAAGAGTCCACCGTCCATTTGGGCTTTACTATCTAGTGGTTTCTTATTTTATACATGGATTGTGGGTTTACTGTTAGGCTGGTTGGGTCACTGCACAGCATTTAAAAAAATTGCTATTTACATTTAGTTATTTCAAATAATATTTCAGTTTTCAGAAACCAGCTCAAATTTAGTTAATCCAGAAAACAAAATAGAACTTTGAGTATAGAGAAGTTTTGCTTTGGTAACATGGTGGGGAGTGTGTGCGGTGATATTCACGTTTCACTGTAGTTGCCTTTTCTTTCCTTTCCACAGTCCACATCCTTCTTATTGGCCAAGCTACGTCAGCTCTTTACTGCTGGAATTCAGAGCTGAATCAATTCTCTTTCATTCGAGAAGCCCCTTCTGTTCGTGATGCAGCTTCTGTTACAGTAAAGTCCTTTAATTCAAGCAAGAGTTTAATTGCTCTAGTGGGAGCTGTCCACTCACACATGTATGAGCTGGCCTACATCTCAAGCCAGTCTGACTTTATTCCTAGGTAGGTTCAACATTTTATACAAAATGTCTTTATGCTCACCATAGTTTTATGTGGCACCTAATTTCTAAGTGTTATTTAGTGACCAGAAATATACAAACTATGAGTAATTTATAATCTAGAAATTTGGTTATGTCCCGTACTTCTTATATCTATTTTATGAAGTTCATCAGTATTATGAACATTTATATTATAATTTTATTTATGAAATATGATTTTTCCAAATGTTTAATATTAATCAGTGTTCTGAGAGTTTTATGTTTTTGTATATGTATATACCTGATATTTGTAGCAGCTGACTTATTTGATACACTTCTTATGCTAGTTCAGGTGAACTGATATTTGAACCTGGTGACAGAGAAGCTGTAATAGCGGTAAACATCCTTGATGATTCAGTTCCAGAGGAAGAAGAATCCTTTAGAGTTCAGCTTAAAAATCCCAAAGGAGGAGCAGAGATTGGTATTAACAGTTACGTAAAAATAACTATTCTGTCTAATGATGATGCCTATGGAGTTGTTGGATTTGCTCAGGTAAAGGTTCTACACTTAGAAACCAAAATGACTTATTCAATGTCTTTATTTATTTTAAAGCTTTTATTTATTTATTTATTTATTTATTTATTTGGAGAGAGGGAGAGTATGGGAGTGGGGCAAAGAGCGGAGAGAGAGGGAGGAGGAGAGAGAATCTCAAGCAGACTCCTTGCCGAGCACAGAGCCCGATGTGGGGTTTGATCTCTTGACCCTGAGATCGTGACCTGAGCTGAAACCAAGAGTCAGACTTTTAACCAACTGAGCCACCCAGATGCCCCTATTCATTGTATTTATATATCAGTTGTTGTCAGCAGGCAGTCCTACTTTGAGTATCTTCATCCTTTCTTCTTTCCCTTTCCCCATTTCACCCCCCAACACCATTTTATGGTGAACTGTCCTGATGTCTTATAATTTATATTCCCACACACTGAAACCTCTGAATCAACTTGTCCTAAACTTTTTTATTATACTGATTCCTCTTACAAGATTGAATTTGAAACGTTACCAGTTGACCTTGGTCCTGGAGTTTGGCTCCACTATTAGTCTCATCTGTAGGGGGTAATGATGAAGCAGATTCCGAATAGATTATATACTGTGTTTTGTTATGTGCATATCCTCTACAAATATGTTACTTTCCTTTGTGTATTGAAGGAGAAGGGAAGAGGGTGTGTGTGGGGTTATGTCTGTAACTGTACCTGCGTTGTACACATGGAGGTGCTTTCTCCTGAGGAAAGAGAACTATGTGGATCTCACCAGGTCGACTTCCATGCTCAGATTTCATATTCCTTTACCCATAAGCAAAAGGACACTCATCTGTATTGCATCATTTAGCCCTATTTGCCCACTCTATCTTGATTTCCTAACTAAAGTTAAGAAAACTGCGGTTATCATGCATTGTTCTCTGAAACGGCTCTCAGGAGATGCTGCAAGTGTTAGAGGAGGAGTTCCATTCACACAGAGGTGGAAATCAGTCTGGAACAGAGGAAAGAGGTCATGGAGTCTAGATGAGAAGAGGGGCAGTGGATATTTCTGGCAGGAAAAATAGTTGTAAAGACCAGGAGCTAAGGATGAAACACCATCAATGGAAACTGCACAGCCTGTAGAACATTTTAGAGGATATGAATTTAAGGTTAAGAGACATTTGTGAGTGATCAGGAAGAGTACCCTGGTTCTCTTGATGTCTTTATCTCTGAGTGGTACTCTAGAGGCCTTGTAGACCAAAACTTATTTTATAAGTAGGAAACAAAACCTAGAGGGGTTGCCAGAAGTTATACAGGGGAAGAAGACTTCCCTCATCTCCTGACTGTATGTCCTTTCATTTCTACAAACTTTATATACTATGTGTAATGCTTCAAGTAAAAATAATCCTATAATGATTAACATTTTAATGTACTTTAACTTAGTCTTTTAGTTTTTCAAACATGGGGTGCCTGGGTGGTTTAGTCCGTTAAGTATCTGCCTTTGGCTCAGGTCATGATCCCGGGGTCATGGGTTTGAGCCCTGCATGGGCTCCCTTCTCAGCGGGGAGCCTGCTTCTCCCTCCCCCTCTGCTACTTCTTCTTGTACTCTCTCCCTCTCTCTGTGTGTGTGAAATAAGTGAATAAAGTCTTTAAAAAATTATTCAAATGTGTATTTTCAAATTAAAATTGTGGTCATCATCTACTGCTGTTTTTTTAAACTAGGTTTTTCACTTGTGTTGTTTTCATGTTGTATCATGTTGCTTAGTACTGTGAAGTTTGTGCATGCACAGCAGCATGAAATGTCTATGTAGGTAATTTCAGCTAATCCCTTGTGACTTCCTGTGTGTTTTTCAGAATTCATTATATAAGCAAGTGGAAGAAATGGAACAAGATAGCCTTGTAACCTTGAATGTTGAGCGCTTAAAAGGAACATATGGTCGTATAACCGTAGTGTGGGAAGCTGACGGAAGTATTAGTGATATTTTTCCTACCTCAGGAGTGGTATGTAATTTATAAAATTATAGGAGAGTCACTTTTAAGTTACGGTTACTATTGATGCATGGGACCAAACCCTGCCTTATGGATGAAGTATTTGAGTTTGACCATGTCAGCACTGTATTTCTACTAATCACCTAGAGAGGGAATCAATTTAAGGTTAGTTTTAATATTATGATTATTGTTCTTTTTTCCTATAATTCCAAACTTATCTGTAAAAAAAAAAATCCCTTTTTAGGTTCAGTACATCAGTTTGCCAAATTAGTGTTGTGTTTACATTGTTAAAAAGATAGAACCAGTCAAACTGGAGATGGAAATGTGGTTTCAAGATTTGGATAAAATGGAGGCAGTAAACAGGGAACAAATCTATGTAGGATAGTTATACATATGAAAAAGCAGATCAGAATTGTTGAGTGATGTAGGTTGAGTTTCCTGTAGACGGGACTCTGTGATGGAGAGTTGGGGGTGGATTACTGAAGAGACACACCTATAAGGAAATAAGGAAGTTAGGAATATGCAGAAGGGGAAGTTGATCCCTGGGTAGCTGCGCCTGGGGTTGAGTCTGTATGGAAGTTCTGGAGCTGAGCTGGTCCTTTGGAGTTGTTTCCAGTTGGAGAAAGGAGGATGAGATTCTGCATCCCCATCTTAGCCATCCTGGACTTCACATGCCTTCTAAGTGGGGCATAACCTTGAGTGAAAGTTTACTGCGGCTAAAGGCAGTTCCCAGTGAGAAACATAAAAGCTGTTATTCCTACCAACTAGGGATGAGTACATCAGTCCCAAGAAGGTTCTGGGCAGAGGATCACTTTGTCTACTATTGGAAAATAGTATAAGATTGGGACACAGGTTGAAGAATGGAATCAGACTGGGTGAGAGAAGTTAATGACTTGCAAAGAGAGTTTAAAGTACCTTTAGTTTCTAATTGGAAGATGCGTGGTCCTCTAGACTTCTCTCGGGTTTCATAGATTTATCCACGTATTATCCCCAAATGCTTCTCTGAAGAGTTCCTTTAAAGGACCTCTCATGAAATTCTCTCAAAAAAAGTTGGATGAATGTTATGGTCCACCATTTCTAGGTTTCTTTATAATTTGAAAGGAGATTAGAGCTTCAGTGTCTTAAAAATGTATGGCAAATTTTATTGCTTTAAATTTTTACTTTACACACGTCACCGAAACTATATATTCAGCTATGTATGTTGTATCTATCAAGTTCTGTATGTTCTGAATTATATTTTCCCAATTAATCTTTCTTATATAAACATGATTAAAATGATTTCTATTTAAATGCATAATAGTATCTTAAGTGTAGACCATATTTGGAAGAATTAATTATTTTATTCAAGAGTCAGCAAACTTTTTCTCTAAAGGGCCAGTAAGTGAATATTTTAGACCCGTGCGCTATTATGGTTCTTTCCTAGATACTCAACTTTGCCTTTGTAGCACAGTAAAGTGTTGGACAGTATGTAATTGAATGAACTTGGCTATATTCCAGTAAAACTCGATGAAAACGATTTGACCACAGAGTAGTAGTTTTGTGACCCCTGATTTTATTAATAAAGCTCTTGAGTTTATATCCTCAAGTGCCTTCTTTAGGTGGAGAAATGAGTGTCAACAAAGTGTACCTGGAATGCTAGTTTGAATGATTGTAGTTTGTAGTCAGGTTGCTAGAGATTACAGTATGAGGCAGAGGGTGATTGGAAATGACTTCAAGGAGCAAACAGAAACCCTATCAGAAAGGATTTCAGATGTCTTTTAGCAAGTGTGGATTTTACTCTAGGCAACAGAGACACAACAGGAAGAGAGGGATGCTTTGATTTGTATCTCTTTTTGTCTTTCTCTCTCTATCTCTATTTTGGTTGATTCATTCTTAAATTATACATTTGTTCAGCGTTTAACCAAAGGAAATCGCAATCCTGGCAAAATTTTTGCAGAGAAAAATGTTTAAACTAGTATGCCACCTTCTTTTATCTTTATAGATTTTTTAAAAATATGGTATCCAGGACTTAGACTCCCAGAGAGACTATGTACTCTGTATTTTAATAGAATGTAGGCTTCAGGATGTGACAGTTTGGCTACATGTTTTATCGGGTTAAGTTTCTGTAATAGTTTACTTTTTTTCTAACAATCTTCCTTTTTTTTAAAAGATTTTATTTATTTATTTGAGAGAGAAAGAGAGAAAGAGAGAGAGAGAGAGCATGAGAGGGGAGAAGGTCAGAGGGAGAAGCAGACTCCCCGTGGAGCTGGGAGCCCAATGTGGGACTTGATCCTGGGACTCCAGGATCATGACCTGAGCTGAAGGCAGTCGCCTAACCAACTGAGCCACCCAGGCGCCCCCACAATCTTACATTTTTAATACGAAAAACAGTTAACTGATTTGTAGAGTTATATTGTGTTGCTTTATTCCCTCTTGTTACGTAAGTTGTGGTCAGTATTAAAAGAAAATTTTAATCTTTTGATATTCTTATTGCACAGTGATAATTACAAAATAAATAAAATCTTCTTTCTTTAAAACTTTAGATTTCATTTTCTGAAGGCCAGGCATTGTCTACAATCACTCTGACTGTTCTTGCTGATGATGTACCAGAGTTACCAGAGACTGTGAGCATAGCACTCGTTCGGATTACCACAGAAGGGGTAGAGGACCCATTAAAAGGTGCTGCCATTGATCAGAGAAGAAACAAATCTGTGATAACAACTCTACCCAATGACTTACCTCATGGCTTGGTGGGTTGGCACCCTGAGTTTCTCTTCGTTAGAGTCGCAGAGCCTAAAGGTAAGTGTTGTTAAATATTTTTAAGTTCTATTAAGTTTTATTGGGTAATTTAATTGTAATGTTTACTAGGAATATAAATCCCTTTTATATATTTATATTATTTTTTTAGTTTGACAGATCATACTCAATCATTTTTACTTTTTGTTTATTAAATTTTATGATCATGTAATCACTCAGCAATAGTGCTATAAGAAATGCTTGTATTCTTTTGAGGCGTTATGATCATAATAGAAATATTAATATTTTAGTAAGTCATTGCAATATAGGGGGACAGGTTTTTATTTTACTTTCTCTTCATCATCGTTTATTTATCTGTTCTCTTTCCCTTCTCAGATTCCTCTATGTAGGTTTTCATCAGTTATAGGCAACAATAAGCAACACAGTGAGTTGCATTTGGTACTCAGGGTATTAATTGTTAAGCCCAAAGCTGTAATTTGAATAATTTTCCTGTGAAGTTTCAGTAACCCGTCCCTATTTCCTTTAAGCTTAGTGCCGAGATCTTTGCCTAAATAACTATTCATTTCAGCTTTAGGATTAATAGATTAAAGGCCATTTGACTTTTTTGAACAAATATACTTGAGCATATACGTATTTATTTAAAATACGCAATGTGAAGTCTCTAAAATTTTCAGACAGTAACATGACGTCTTTCAGAGACCATTCACTTAAATAGTTGATGGGAAAAACGACATATAATTATGCACCTGGGCCCTTATATGTCTGTATATATGGGAAAAGAAGCCGTAGAGTTAAAATATGTTCATTTATTCATTCAACCAACATTTTGAAGCAGCTAGTAAGTGCCACAAATTATGCTGTGTTTTCTGGAAACAAAGACACAATCTTAGATTATTAGAACCTCACAGACCAGTGGGGAAGATTGACAAGCATTTTTTTGGCCATTTATGTAGCAAATTTAATTTAAAAAATCTAAAAAATTAAATAAAAAAATTGATGCTGTGACAGCCTTTGATCCTTGTGACAGACCTCACTAAAAGAAAATTACTCTTCTAATGATTAAGTTATTAAATGATGACTTTGTGTAAGTTTTCATTTTTTAAAAGATTTTATGCATTTATTTACTTGAGAGAGAAAGAGAGTGGAGAGGGACAAGCA
Organism: Mellivora capensis; assembly: GCA_004024625.1. Lineage (NCBI taxonomy): Eukaryota > Metazoa > Chordata > Mammalia > Carnivora > Mustelidae > Mellivora > Mellivora capensis. The sequence goes on along the minus strand of PISX010011992.1, from coordinate 21,542 downwards.
GACTCAGGTGCTGAATGTAGAGCCAGATGCGGGGTTTGGTCACCATGACCGTGAGATCATGACCTGAGCTGAAACCCAGAGTCAGATGCTAACCCACTGAACCACCCAGGCACCCTATAATTTTTCATTTTCAAAATCTTCTTAGCATTTGTAACTAGCTGTCAATCTGCACATAAGTACTTTCCTAAGATTTCCAGCAATTTTTGTTAAAGCTCATGTTATATATAAAGTAGGAGGGTGCATTAGAGAACCTGAAATGATTTAGAACTGGGATATAATGTACTATATACAGCACAACTTTGTGGACAAGGGGGAGAAAAGCACAAAATACTCCGTGGTTGGGGGGAGTATATGTTAGGATAGTGCAGAATATTTCACCTAAAATTCTTTGAATGGTATCAACTACAAATAGAAAATCTTGTTTACTTGAGGCATGTCTTTCTCACAGAGAACATCACCATTCTTCAGTTACCAATTGTTCGAAATAAAGGACTGTTTGGGGCCATTGGCATTCATTTGATAGCTAAACCCAATTTCTTATTGCATGTTGATAATCAAGCTACTGAGAATGAAGATTATGTGCTACAAGAAACAATAGTAATGATGAAAGAAAACATAAAAGAAATTTATATCAAAGTTGCCATTTTATCGGTAAGTTTAAGCTGCAATGAATATGATGTAAGATAAATATAATATAATATAATATTAATATAGCAATTAATATAACAATTAATGTAAAATTGTGAATACTTTAACTGGAATATTGTGTGAATGACTTTTGAAGCCTTGAATTGGGATTTAGTGGGATCCACTGTTTTGCTGGTTGGTTAGTTTTAAACTAATGAACGAATGAATAAAATGCCCAAATTAATCTGGTTATATTTATTGTTGGTTTGATAGGGCAGTATTTTCATGTCATGATAAAATTACTCAAATAAAGATTATGCTTCAGTGGGTTTAGATCTGGTTTTAGTGCTCTCTCGTGAATATAAGGAGAAAAGTGTATATATGTAATGATTCATAAGATACAGAGTAGCTAATAGTGTTATTTATAGTATTGCATAATAACTAAATGTTGTCTATATTACTATACTATATATGACTGTATTAAATAAATATACCATATATTATTAGGTAAAGATAATGTTGCATAGTAACGTTAGTGCTACTAATAGTGGTATTAGTGATAGTGGATAATAGTGGCTTCTGGAAAGGACATTCTGGGAAAGACATGAGAGATGGAACAAAACAGAAGTTTCTTTTCCTGTTCATTATGTATTCGTGTTACCTTTTGAAATTTTTTATTACCTATCCAGAAATAAAGTAATAGTTTTAAAAAAATTAATTAAAGTATAAGATAGTATCTAGATTTATAAGTCTAGAGCTTTCACTTTTAAGATGTATGTAGAATTTACCATTTCTCCTAAATTTGGGGGGTACTATATACATAAAACATTGGATAGTATATGGTCATAATTGTGTGATGGATTTTTAAAAATTATTTTACTTGCTAATGAGTATTTGGCTTCAATTAAAAACTTGCCTGTAAGCTTAGGCTAACCCCTAAGAGTCTGAAGTTGTCAGTGGGAATGTATTAAAATATAAAAAGGAATCTTTCTTGTGTCTGTGAAAGAGCTACCCATTCCTGTGGGCCGTCCTTTATTTCTCACTGAAAAGTACTGGGTTTCCAAGGTAAATTCCATGTATTTTAAAAAATAGAACATAATCTCTCTCCTGTTCTCCCCTCGACCCCCCACCCCAGGATAATGTTCCCGAGTTGGAGGAAGGATTTATTGTCAACATCACTGATGTGTACCTGGTGAATTCTGACTTCTCAGCAGGACAGCCAAGTGTGCGGAGGCCTGGGATAGAAATAGTTGAGATAATGATTGAAGAAAATGATGATCCCAGAGGAATTTTTAAGTTTCATGTTACCACAGTGAGATAAACTTTAATGTATTTATAGTAATACAGAAGCTTCTACCTGCTGATTTGGCCAATGTCATATATTTTCCACAAAATAATTGGCTTTGCTTCTAGATATTTATTAAATACATGTCTTAAAATTTGTCTTATAGACTTCTTAGTTCTCTTTTTGTTAGACCAGTGGATCAAGCAAGTTTATTTTCATTAAATTTAAACCAAAGTGTTCTAGAGGTGCCTGTCTCAGAAGAGTGTGTGACTCTTGATCTCAAGGTCGTAGATATTGAGTGTAGAGATTACTTAAATGAATAAAGAAGTTTAAAAACTTTTTAAAAATGTAAGAATTCTGGACACCTATTATACATATTTATATCTGATATTGGTTTCTATTTTGAAGGGTGAAATGGAAGAAGAAATAATAAATTTAGAAAGTGATGACATATAAGAAGTTAGTTTTGTCTGGTGTTTTAACTTATGTTCTTTACTTAAAGGATATTGATGGAGTCATTACTGCCTATGAGGTGCCTCCGCCCCTGAATGTTCTTCAGGTTCCTGTAGTCCGGCTGGCTGGAAGCTTTGGGGCGGTCAGTGTTTATTGGAAAGCAACAGTGGACACGGCTGGCCTGGAAGACTTTAAGCCATCTCATGGGATTCTTGAATTTGCAGATAAACAAGTATGCTAATCCTGAACATACTGGTGATTTTTGGTTATACCTCAAGCATTTTATAGATATCCACCAAATGAAAGTGTATTAGTGAATGCTAAATGTATTATACTTTGTATATCAAGCCAAACAGAATTATTATTAGTTAACATGTTATGATTTACTAACGGACATAGGAAGAGAACACAAAGAGGCAAGATTTCGGAACTCCCCCACCTGATCCTATTTTAAGCAGAAGTTAAAGGAGGATAATAAATGACTTAGAAGTGCCTAAGAATGTATTTTAAAAAGGGCCTGATGAACTTCACTATTCCTATGAACTTTTAGGTTAGTTTATTCTATTTCTTTTTTTAAAAAAGATTTTATTTATTTATGTAAGAGAGAGAGAGAGGGAGCACGTGCAAGCAGGGGGTGGAGGCAGATGGAGAAACAGGCTCCCCACTGAGCAAGGAGTCCCAAGTGGGACTCGATGCTAGGACCCTGGGATTATGACCTGAGCCTAAGGCAGACACGTAACCGACTGAGCCACCCAGGCGTCCCTATCTATTTATTTCTTAATGCTTATCAGTATGGATATTTATTTACTTAGGGTTTGCATTAACAGTATACACATTTATTACTTTTAATATCCTAAATTTTTCATTATAATAAAATAAGACCTTTTAAAATGACGGCAAAGAGACAAAATAATTAAAACTGGAAAAACTGAAAAGCAATGTTTTAGATTCTCTAAGAGTTCTCTAAGTATTCTCTAAGAGTTATAAGTGTTGCAAACTGGTCATTTTGTAATATGTAAGTGTAAGGTTTCCATAAAATTTTATAAAAATTTCATAAAAATTTAAATCAATGGAAATAAGTGGAAAAAGCTTGTGAACAACCATGAAAATGTTAATAGCCTCAAATGGCAGTATCCACCCACACAAAGTCTGATTTTGCCAAGACAAATTTGTACATTATGCATCAGCTTATTAGTTACTGCTGAAAAATAAACATACAGATCTATAATTTCCTACGAATAATGGTGTATGTTGTTAATAATTGAAATCATGAGTTTTTAACAAATTTAGAACTTTAAAACATTTCTTACTAAAAGGAGGAAATACAGATTTTTATACTCAAAGTAGAAACAAATGCATTGATTTTTCATTGAAATAGCCTTCCACCTTTACTTATATTACCAGCATTTTACTTTGTGTATAAGGTTGAAGTCCTCCTATTTAACAGTGTCTTAAGATCATCATCATTCTTCAAGTTAACATTCTGTAGGGGAGGTGTTCTGTATTTTACAGTATAGAGTTGAGGTGCAGACATTTTAATAAGCTTCCACTTCAACATTTGATTTTGTTCAAGTTTCTGCCTGTGAGTGTAAATCCAGATTTCTCACTTTGCTCTTTTATTAAAGGTTTTAGGTAGATTTAGGTAGAAAAACTTCTATTTCTGGTAAACATCTTTGTCAAAAAACTGGAATTTCCCTCTGAGATACAGAGAAGACTTTAAATGTGGAGATACAACTGGAATATTTTTTTAAAAATTTTATTTATTTATTTGACAGAGAGGGAGAGATCACAAGTAGGCAGAGAGGCAGGCAGAGAGACAGAGGGGGAAGCAGGCTCCCCGCTGAGCAGAGACCTCAATGCAGAACTCGATCCCAGGACCCTGAGATCATGACCTGAGCTGAAGGCAGAGGCTTTAATCCACTGAGCCACCCAGGCGCCCCATAAAATAGTTGAGAAATTTAAAACGAATAATGTACCTGACATAGATAGCTAACACAGAGTAACCACTAAATGGTGGTGGTTGTCAGAAAATTGTGTAGAGCTCTTCTTTACTGCCCTCTAACACAGTTTTTACTTATTTATAAGTTATAAAAATGTTTAACATGGACTCAGACAAATGACATTCTGATCATAAACATGTAGGAACAGCAAATTTGGGTTTTCTTCCTTCCTGTCTTTTACATTATAAAAGTAATATTTGAAACCAGAGGGATTCATTCTAACTGCCGAAGACAACAGTGATTTCTACGGTTTATGTTTGTGCAATTGTTATTGCAGCCTGTATGGCATTTTAAATATTTTTATTCAAGAATCAGGCTTCACTGGTTTTTGTATACATAAATAACACTATATTTTATTACATATGTAATGTCCTTTATCTTGAAAATAATAGAATATAAATTTCTGACTTTGAAATACTCTATAACTTTAAAATAGTATTATAAACATAACAGGACAGAATATACTTTTTTGTACTATATTTCTGGTAACCAAATAAATGGTGATCATTTATTTATATATGATCAAAAATTGCTATTATATCTTCCTTGCCTCTTATCTTCCCTCCCCCCTTCTTCTTTCTCTCCCTCCCTTTTTCCCTTCCTTTTTTCTTTTGTAGGTTACTGCAATGATAGAGATTACCATAATTGATGATGCTGAACTTGAACTCATGGAGACATTCAATATTTCCTTAATCAGGGTGGCTGGAGGTGGCAGGCTTGGTGATGATGCTGTGCTAACTGTTGTTATTCCACAAAATGATTCCCCATTTGGAGTATTTGGATTTGAAGAAAAGACTGTAAGTTACATATATGGGTGGGAGGGTGCCTTCCCTTGGGCTAATTTTTTTTTTGGTAATTTTTAGAAGAAAGATGTCTTTCATTTTTAAAAAAACTGTTAACCCCTCACTTACGATTCTCTGCTCAGGAGTCCTTAGAGTTGACTATTGAATTAATGGCTGGGCCTCTCATCTGTGTTTGACAGTGATGAGTATTCTTACATCAGGTAGTTACAAGAGAGAACAAATTCTTTTTATTGGATGACATAGACCAAGATCTGCTTTTTATCCATACGTTCTGTTCTCAGCCTGCCTTGCTGCCAGACCCCTATCCTGATCACAAGGCAAGATTCCGTCATGGATCTAAGTGTTACACCCTTCTGGTACTCTCTCTTGACTTATATTGAACAAAAAACCACAGTCACCCCACTCCAGTGTTTGTATTTCTCCTTTCTTCTCTCTTACTTCCCACTGGCTGTCTCCTTCTAAGACTTACAAGAGGGAAGCTGATTATTATTATCACTTTAACTGCAGAGGAAGAAAAAAAAAAAACTTAACCAATCATTTATGCTGCCAGATTGGGTGGCTAGTACTAAATGACCTCTACATCTTAAATATAAAATGAATTGTTAAAACTATATCATAATTATACATGATGATTTTTAAAAAGATTTTAATTTTTTACATATTTGACAGACAAAGATCACAAGCAGGCAGGGGTGGGGGGGTGGAAGCAGGCTTCCCGCTGAGCAGAGAGCCCAATGCGGAGCTCCATCCAAGGACCCCGAGATCGTGAGCTGAGCCGAAGGCAGAGGCTTTAACCCACTGAGCCACCCAAGTGCATCTATATCACATGATGATTTTATGTCATAATTTTTAAGACTATTTTTCAAAGGAAATTCCAAGATGAAATAATCATAAATGTATATAGGTAATTCCAATATACACAACTTTTCTGGCTCTATAGGTCACCATTCTCTTTATTTGATCACTTGTAGGTAATCAGTGATTCACCATAGATCATTTTACATAATAAACAGTTTGCTCTAATTCTCATTGTCTTTATTGTTCTGTGGATGCAAGGCTAGATCTACAACTACCCTGTTAGGGCTGGGCATCCCAGATGCTCCAGAATTTAAACAAACACTAATGATTGCCTAATGACTTGATTATTGAAATTTCAATTTCATTAGAGAATAGGACCCATAAGAGGGACAGGACACACTTCTGCTATAACTTAGTGAGGCTCTCTTGGGGAAGGAATAAGCAGAAGTGTTTGTAAGGAGTGGTAGGGTAGATTCACAGGAGAGTGGCTGTGAATGTTTGCTCAGCAAAATGGAAAGTCTGGGAAACCTTAAACTATGAGTATAAAGAAGAGAGTAAAAAGTATCCATAGTATTATTCACCTGAGATACAGACATCATTAATATTTTGCTGTATTTCCAATAATGCTTTTTTCTTTGCATATGAAAAGAAGTATTTTAATCCGTATAAATATATAATTTAATTTTTATAATGTGTCTCTGTTAGCTTCTGAGGTTAGATAAAAGGTTCAGGGGTTTGGTCAAATCTTCAATGGGAAAACCTTAAGAAAATGTTGTTGCTTTTTAACTTGGTCACACTTCTGGACTCAGGCATTATTAGACTGTATGTTTACAAGCTTCTCTCACTGTCAGGGAAAATTAAGTTACATTGCTATTTGTAAGTAAGTTTCATGTATTCATTTTCTCTGAACTGCTGTCATCAACTTTAGTGCACTCTTGGTCTGGGAACTGATATCTTCTTCAACTTCAAATTAACTTCAAATTTCTAGTTTGTCTTGCGATGTCAAAGTGGTAAGAGGGAGCCTGTGTTATTTCTCATAAGCATTGTGACAAGGACATGACTTGCTATCTGTAAAGCCTGGGATTTACACTCAGTAGGTGTCCGTCGCTATTTTTAATCATTGTAGTATCAGGAGCACCTTGTTGCTCAGCCCTTTGTGGCTCCTTCTTCGATAGTCTGTGTTTCTTACTACCAAAGGCTCTTGATAACACAGAATTTATCTTTTAACATGTATCTGAGATACACAGTACTGTGCATACCATGGACATTTTGTTAGCATTATCTGATGAAACATTAGATTTAGAACTGTAGGATATTGAGGAAAGATTGTTAGTGTAAACCTGTCAAATGAATAAGCTGCTCCCAAGGGCAATATGGTAAGCATACCAAAGCACTGGCCCCAGCAGAGGCTCAAGAAATCTGCTTGGGACACCTCAACTTGAATGTCATTATCTGTGGAGGCCAAAAGGAAGGACTTATCTATGGATCCTAAGTTTATAGTGGATTTCTCCTATCCCACTTTGTTTGCTTCTTATTTGCTATTTCTCTTCTCTGAGGAGGGGTATGAACAACACTGGGTGTGGAGTCAGAACATTTGAAGCAAGGAGGAGGCTCCTCTTCTCCAAATATGTGCAGAGAGCTAGCCCCTAGATCCTTAGAGTTTCCGTGAGGCTTAGATGAGATAGAGTATATGTCAGAACTGATGTATGATAGAAGCTCAATAAATATTAGTTGGTTCTAAATCTCTGCTCTTGGGTGCCTGAGTGGCTCAGTTGGTTAAGCGACTGCCTTCGGCTCAGCTCATGATCCTGGAGTCCCGGAATCAAGTCCCACATTGGGCTCTCAGCTCCATGGGGAGTCTGTTTCTCCCTCTGACCTTCTCCCCTCTCATGCTCTTTCACTCTGTCTTTCTCTCTCTCTCTCAAATAAATAAATAAAATCTTTTTTTTTTAAGATTTTATTTATTCATCTGACAGACAGAGATCACAATTAGGCAGAGAGGCAGGCAGAGAGAGAGGAAGGTAAGCAGGCTCCTTGTTGAGCAGAGAGCCCGTTGCGGGGCTCGATCCCAGGACCCCGAGATCACGACCTGAGCTGAAGGCAGAGGCTTTAACCCACTGAGCCACTCAGGCGCCCCAATAAATAAAATCTTTAAAAAAATAAATATAAAAAAAAAAATCTCTGTTCTTGGCACCAGCACAAAATCTCATGGGAAAAAAACAACAACACAGCTTTGTATTAGATATTTAATTGTCTGTCTGTCTTAAAAATGGAGAGCAGTGCATTATATTTTTATACTTACATAACAGGTAGACATTATAGGCTCAGTTTGGACTTTGCTTCAGAGTCAGTATATGCAATTCAGTTGAACAAAGTCTCTTAATAAGGATCTTGTGTAGAAACTAAATGGTACAGGTAAATCAAAGTATTGAATGTCTTTCTCTCTTTATGTCAGGTTAATAAAACCTCTTTTAAATTGGACTTACTAAAATTGACCAACTCCAGATAATTAGGAGGGCACTTGTGGTCTGTATTATGTGGGGAGCCTGATCACCATTAACTAAGAACTCCTAAATCCTACATCCTTAACATAATAAGGGTTTATTTCTTCTTCGTGTAAGAGTCCCACACCTGTGTTCCTTGTGGGGTCTTATGGACACCTCATCTCCAACTGACATTTCAGGTACCGGACTCTTTCCTTTTCTGGTCTGTCCTCCTCTGGGTCCTGGAGTCCTCACTAGTCACCCAGAAAATGGGAAAACATGGAATGTGGAATGTTCTGTGGGAAGTTGATGGCCAGACTGTGAGGAGCATACTTCATTGACTCATTTGACTCATATGACTCATTTCCATATGGTCTGCTGGCCAGAATTCAGTCACATGCTCCACCTAATTACAAGAGAGCCGAGGAAATGCCAAGTAGCAGAGTGTCTAGGACAAAAAGGAAATAGGGTTTGGTGAAACATTTTTTTTTTCCTGCCACATGATTGTACCATGAACAGAGTTCTAAACTGAAAAGTAGTTATTATAAATATAAATAAGATTGTTTTTCCTGCTTCATTTTTTCCCCCCACCTAACTCGATTGTCTTTCTTTTAGGTAATGGTTGATGAATCTCTTTTGTCTGATGACCCTGATTCATATGTGACATTGACGGTTGTCCGGTCCCCAGGAGGAAAAGGGGCTGTTCGGCTTCAGTGGACCCTAGATGAGACAGCTAAAGATGATCTCAGGCCTTTGAATGGGACGCTTCTTTTTGATGAGGTATAGTCAGTGTCAGGACTCCTATAGTTTTACTCGAACTTGTGTTTGTTTTTTTCCCATAGTATTGCTCATGAATTCATATGATGGTATTTACTATGTATCTGGACTCTTTTTAAAAACATATGCACTTTGGAGGACAATCACACACACACACACACACACACCCAAGCTTGACATCTGGATGTCATCCCCATTTCTACCCCCTTTGTAACTCTAGTCTATATTTGATCACTGGGTCTGGTCACATTTTAGACAATTTAGAGGTCATGTTAATTTCCCCCCTTTTTTCCTATTAAAAATTTAAATGGGGTTTATGGTCAGAGCTAAATTTTATATAGTAATTCTTCTAGAAGCAGCTCATAATTCTAAGGTACAAAAGGGACACACTTTAAAAATGCTTATGGATGTAAACATTATTCCACTAATGAGAACACCCAAAATTTGGCTCAATCTGGAAAACGTATTATTCCTCTCATTTGATGTAGACAGAGTCTCAGAAGACCATTGTACTACGCACACTTCATGATACTGTGTTGGAAGAGGACAAGCATTTCACCATTCACTTGATATCAATTGATGAGGTAGAAATATCTCCAGTGAAAGGTAAGAGAAATTTATATTTTTAGAGCTTAAAAAGTAGATACTCAGAAAAATACAACCAAATAATCAATAGTCACAAAGTTAAGTTTTATAATTCCTAAAATGTTTGCTAAAACATAAAGATGTCATTTCACACCTGTACTACAGCCAAAGAATTTTTAAAACTAAAATTCGAATACCTGATATTGGTAAAGTCATATGTCAGAGATTTCATAATACTTAGCTCTGTGATTTTTTAGAAGATTTTATTTATTTATTTGACAGACAGAGATCACAAGTAGGCAGAGAGGCAGGCAGAGAGAGAGAGGGGGAAGCAGGCTCCCAGCTGAGCAGAGAGCCCGATGCGGGACTCAATCCCAGGACCCTGAGATCATGACTTGAGCCAAAGGCAGAGGCTTAACCCACTGAGCCACCCAGGTGCCCAGCTCTGTGATTTTTTAAAAAGATGTTTATTGTAGTGATGTTTTAAAATAAAATATGGAAGCTTCCTGAATGGTCCATCAATAGGAGACCTGTTAAATATGAGTACCATGTAAGTGTTCAAAAGGATATAGCAGAAAAAGCCTTAATTACATTAAAACTTAAAAACAATTACATGGGTAACCTTTGTGTTACGGCAGACTTCATAATATGTTCAAAGTCATCCCATATTTGTCATGTGCTTGTTACAAGTGTTTGGAATTATTTACTTGAAATGTTGATAGTGGGTTTTAATTACCTACATTTTCTACACATATTTGTAATGGCCACATATTACTTTTACAATAAAATATTATTTTAAAACCTAGCATATTATGTCTTTTTCAGCCTACTATGTGTATTTTCATCTGAAAGTGATTACTTCAATGTTTTGATATTTCAGAAACAGACATTGTAATTCTCATTTGCCTATGGCCCATATGCAAATTTGTTTCTTAGATCTGGAGAGAAAGAATTAATGTTTCTAAAGCAGTTACGTTGTGCTATGTGTAATAGTAACCATAAAAAAATGGCCCCGCCACTTTGATAGGATAGCTTAGTGACTATTACATGCCTTTCTTTGCCATCAAGGACTCCATCATATGTGAAAGTTTGTGGCCAAAAAAGCAGAATTCTGTGGCCAAAAAGATTGTTAAAATTATAAAGAATATCACTGTACACACCTAAAGTAGTTGGTTTCTTTGCATTTTTATCTAGAGTACTTTCCAACAAACTTATGAGGGAATCATATGATTGTACCATATTCTTTCACACATCTTACATTAGCTCAGCTGTCAGCACCCTGTTAAATATCAGGATTGATGACATACAGACTAACTAGACCTAAGAATAATATGCTAGTGGTTCAGGGTGAATCATATATTAATAAAAAAATTCATAATATATTTCAAACTGTGATATACTTGGACATGACAAACCACTTTTGGTTTTATTAATCCATTGCCAAAGAAAGTGAGACTATGGTAATTCAGTCCCTTGTTTGATGAAACCCTAATAAGAGCTTCCGGAAACGATTTTCTTCAAGTTGCTGCTAAATTATAATGTGAATACTCACATTATTTGGTATGGTTTTCTTACCAATAATATTTGACTCATTTTTATAAATGCTTCAGCATTTATATATAAGCAATAATGGAGTCAGAAAATTAAAAAGTACCAGGAATTCTTGCTTTTGCCACCTAGCCAGTTGTGAACTGCCTGCAAAATGGTTACCGCAGAAGTGAATTAATGCAGATGGCAGGAGAGTACTTACTTACCAGGGGAGTGAGAGCGGAATTATTATCCACTTTCTCCTGCCCCCTTTCATTAAAATATGATCTAGGGCAAGTTATTTGCCTCAATGTCTTGAGTGCCTCAGTATGCATAAATAATTTCATTGGTAAAATGAAGATAATATTAGTATCTAATTTACATGATGGTCATGGGAATTAACTCATAAGATTTGTATACATGGAGTGCTGAGAATTTCGCCAGGCTTCTACTAAGTGAATACATGTGTTTGCTACATACGTGTTATGTATCAACTTCAACTTAGGTAGCGCATCAATAATCATTCAGGGAGAAAAGGGAACATCAGGAGAAGTCGGGATAGCTCCATCATCTAGGCATGTCCTCATTGGCGAACCCTCAGGAAAGTATAATGGTACTGCTCTCATCAGGTAAGGTGTCATGATTTTTCCCCCCCTCAGGTGGAGATTTTGAAATTTTATTTAAATCACTAGCATTTTTATGCCATACGTGCGTTTTTCTCATTACATACATATTTCTCAAGCATTGTCATTTTATGTATTACTAACATCCTGTGAAAAGTAGATAAAATTTTTGGCAAAAATTGAAGCCATTTCCTGACCTGTCTTGAAGTTAGATTATGAAGAATGTCTGGGAAAAGTTCCTTCAACAAAGATATATTGATCATGCAGTGGTGTATTGATCTCTCTTGACATTAGATCATGATTGTTTCTTGGGTGATCTGTACAACCCATGATGAGAAAAACACCTTGAGTTAATTCCAGGAAGGCTGATGCTTTTGGCCCCATTCTGCCGCTAATCATGTAAAATAAGAGAGTTACTTCATCTCTGTAAGCTTCTGTCTTAGTTACAGAACCATTCCTTTGAAAGTCCTCTGGATCAAACATTTTATGATTCTAAGCGTTTTAAAATTAGGGCCTACTATATATCGAAGTAGTATGATCATAGGCAATTTTGTTTAATACAAAGTTTCTCATGACTGGTGGGACATCTGTCAGTGAAGTAACTGAATTTGAGTTAATATTTTATCTTTCTGATAGTTTTCCTTTAGTGTTGCTTGTAAGTGCTATTTTTTAGAGAACTGTGTTAAGCCATTCATTTTTTGCACCCTTGTGTATTAAGTGAACTCTGTAAATACTTTCTTTTAAATCCCTTCAAGTGTTCCCCTTCTAATGTGTAGGTTTTGCTAGTATTGTCAAGCAGATTTACATACGCTCAGTACTTTGAGTGGTACTATCCTGGAATCATAAAACTTACTTTTGATTTGATAGATAAGGATCTATAATGCATACTGTTCTTGAAATAAATGAAAATTGTTGAAAGACACAACAAATATTTAGGAAAGATTGCTTCAACAAAAATGTACTGATTATACATTTATGTAATATAGCCTTGTTCGTGGCCCAGCGATCTTGGGGGAGGTCACCGTGTACTGGAGGATATTTCCCCCTTCTGTGGGAGAATTTGCTGAAATGTCAGGAAAACTGACAATGCGAGATGGACAGTCTGCAGCAGTTGTAATAATACAGGTAGCAATACGACTGGTTTCTGTTACGCTCCTTGTTGTGTGTGTGTGTGTGAATGAGGGGTGGGGTGGTCGGAGGTGGTGGTATCCCTGAGTTTGTTGTTGTTGTGGACATGAGAGGTATTTTTCTTTAAACGTTAGAACCTACAGTTGATGGCTCTTTTTGTCCTCTAGGCTTTGAGTGATGACATTCCTGAGGAGAAGAGCTCCTATGAGTTTCAGCTTACTGGAATCAGTGAGGGGGGGTTACTGAGTGGATCCAGCAGCACTGCCAACATCACCGTGGTGGCCAGTGACTTTCCCCATGGCCGATTCTCCTTCTCACAGGAGCAACTTCGAGTGTCGGAAGAAGCCCGAAGGGTAGAGTATAAAATGCTTAAAATCTTAAACATCACTTTTGGTTTTTATTTTGTGAGTGATCTTTTTTTTTGTTTTTGTTTTTGTTTTTTTTGCAAAGCTGGCTTACCCTTTAAATATTAAGACTTCATGTAGCAAGATACATTGTGAGTCATCTTTAAAATGTGTTTCCTGGTTCATACTCCAGAGTTTTCACAAATTGATTAATTTGCTACTAACACCATTATTTTAACATATATTTTATAAACTTTTATAGATTCTACATAAACATAACCCTAGTAAACCTAGACTCTTTAGTTAGAAACCATAAAAAATTAGGTATGAGCTGGTGGATTAGACACCCAAGTCAGATAAAAACTGCTTCTTGGCTTAGGTGAATATCACCGTCGTCCGTTCAGGGGGATCATCTGGCTGCGTGAGACTCTGGTATGAGACCGTGAGTGGGACAGCGGAGGCAGGCTTGGACTTTATCCCTGCAGCGGGGGAGCTCCTCTTTGAAACCAGGGAGATGGCGAATAGTGTGCACATTGAAATACTTGACGATGGTCTTCCTGAAGGACCAGAGGAATTTTCCCTAGTAATTACAAAGGTGGAACTTCTGGGAAGGTAAAGTTTTAAAAAAGAAAATTTGACAAAAGAAAATAGAGAATGTGTTGTAGAGGGATTAATACTGAACTTGCTCTCTTTCAGATTTATGTGAGAGTGGGACAGGGCATAGCAGGGAAATTATGACCAAGACTAACTGTCACTTGTGCCAAGTTCTAAAATACCAGTTTTTGCTCAAAGTTGAAAGTGTGTTATTTTCATTTGAGAATTCACTCTGGGTAGTCAGAGAATTGAACATGGTATGAGCTTGTAATAATTAGGTAAGGAAATGGAGGTCGTCGCAGGTCAGCTGGTGTGATGGAATTTACTTTGCCTTTCCTCTTTCTCTATACCTGAGGGCTGAGTGAGAAATTTCTTTCTTTGGTATCCCTATTGTCTTCTGTGGGGAAATGGGGTAGAGTTGTCAAGTGAGGAAAAGTAGGAATCAAAGATAGTCAGTTGTAACTGTGTACCACGTTTTTATCGAAGATAAGAATTAACCATATTGAGGCTGTCTTAGTGGGAGCAGACTTGATTCACACGGGTGGGAAACACCTGAAGCCTGCTAAAATACCCACAAATTGAGTAGCCCAGGAGCACCTCTGCTCTGACAGATGACACAAAACCCTCAACCAGAATCATGTTTGCATTTATATAAGTCTTTTTTTTTTAAGATTTTTTAAAAAAATTATTTATTTGACAGACAGAGATCACAAGTAGGCAGAGAGGCAGGCAGAGAGAGAGGGGGAAGTAGGCTCCCTGCCGATCAGAGAGCCCGATGCGGGGCTTGATCCCAGGACCTTGGGATCATGACCTGAGCCAAAGGCAGAGGCTTTAACCCACTGAGCCACCCAGGTGCCCCTGCATTTATATAAGTCTTAAAGGAATTTTTCTGGTTCATGAAAATGGTTTTGCATTTGTTGTATGAATGCTGTGTTTTAAAAGCTTTTTCTAACCAAAATATTTCACTAAGTGACTTTGGTAAAATATATATCAGTCCCATGTGGAAAAAATACTGTGGGTTTGTGTACACTTCAAATCTTAATTTTCCTAGAAATGATTCCTTTCCTGGCAATTGGCATGAATTTTTTTTTTAAACTGGGAAAATAACTATATTTTCTTCAGGAGTGTGGCAGATGTCTAACTATTCTCAGAACTCCTGGAATTGCTTGTTGGGGACAGTGGCCTTCATGGCTTTGAGCACGTTGAAGCTTACAGTTTTGCTCAGGGGTCAGCATTTCCCACTGTGACAATGTCATTGATCTGGAGCTCCCTGAAGCAGAACAGGTGCACAGACATGTTCTTGTGGCGTTTCTCAAAGCAGGTGTACTTTTGGGTGTAGTGGAGGTTGTCTCAGTGGATGATGGTGGTCCTCTGCATCTTCTTCTTGGTCATCACACCAGACAGAATGCACCCTCAAATGGAGACATTACCAGTGAAGGGGCATTTCTTGTCAATATAGGTGCCCTCTGTGGCTTTTCTTGGGCATCCTGAAGCTCAGACCGATGTTTTGGTAGTATTGTGGGAACGTCTCCTCGCTAGCTTCTCCAAGCCGGACCCTTTTCTTATTTTGAAAGATGGTTGGCTGTTTGTAGGCATACTCCGTCAGAATGTCTGCCATATTCCCAGCCTCCTGAGAAGAGGAAAACTGGCAGTAGGAATGAATTTGCACTTATATTAAATATGTTAAAATTTGAGGTGGTCATTGACTGTTTTAATGAAGTAAGTGAAATTTATTCATTAGCCTATTAAGTGTAAGATAACATCCATGTTACTGACTAATTAGGACTTGGAGATTTTGACCTCTTTTTAGAAGAAAAAGGAGCAATTCCTACATAAGCTTAATTCTGAGAAAACAAGTTTTTCCTTCTAGGTAAATTTCTAAGTTTCCTTTGACTTGAAAAAGGAAAGCAGTATAATCTCATTTTGCCTAGTTGCTAGAAAATTCACTGCTTTGGTATTAAGGTAATCAGCTAAGCTACAGTCCATCTCAGACAACTATTAACAGTTTTGGTTTTTTTAAAGATTTTATTTATTTGTCAGAGAGAGAGAGCACAAGCAGGGGGACCAACAGGCAGAGGGAGAAGCAGGTTCCCCACTGAGCAAGGAGCCTGATGTGGGACTTGATCCCAGGATCCTGGATGGCATCATGACCTGAGCAGAAGGCAGACGCTTAAATGACTGAGCCACTCAGGCATTCCAACATTTACTCTTATCATTTAATATTTTTAACCCCTTGTTTTCTAATTTTGCCTTATATGTAACCTGACTTTAACCTTTTGAAACTATGTAGCATAAAAATACCAGGTAAATAGAATTTGAGAATTGAAGAAAGGACTAAAATGGTTTACTGCCGTTTTTTAGCTTCAGGAATTAAAGTGATATGAAACTCTGAAAGATAAAAGGTTTCTTCAGTGGGAATCATATCAATCAAAAAAAAGTGACTTCCTTAGCTGAAATATGTCATTAGCCAAGTAAACCACCATCTGTATTAAGGACTAGAGGCATTGATTGTAATTGGGGTTCACAGAAATATTTCCTTGTAGCTTGAAATTTCAGTAGTGGTATGACACCTGCTTTTTCTTTAAAGTAACCCTGAGTGCCCTGCAGATCTGCCTGAAGCCCCTGCCACAGCCGCTCACCATCAGATGGGTTTATCAGGCCATTCCTAGCCCAGAGGTTCATCTTACAACTTTTCCCCAATTTCCTGATAGTCGTATTATCTTCCCATTGCCCAAGTTTAATAACTTTTTATTGGTTTTGGTTTCATACAGGCAGTAATAATTGGGAGCAGCCCAGAAGTCTATTTGAGACATCATTTCAGAAAAAAAAAATATTTTAGTGTTGGGGATCTTTCAAGGTATTAAAATGCTTAATAGGACTAAGTTGTAGGAGCTGAGAGGACCCTTCAGCTCATGCTCACCAATTCTGTACTCATTTTCTTTTCTTTTGTTATTATTTTCTCATGACTTTGCAAGAGGGTATGATTTTACCATCCGAGAAAATGGTCTTCAGTTAGATCAACCTCCTGAAATAGGAAACATCTCCATTGTCCGAATCATAATAATGAAAAATGATAATGCAGAGGGTGTCATTGAATTTGACCCAAGGTATACTGCCTTTGAAGGTAAGTTCGGCAGTCTTATAAGTTTACCACTATTTCCTGAGTTACAGAGTAACTGAGCATGACCCCATCAGTTTGAATGTCCATGTGTAAATGTCCTCAGCTTGCTCTGTATATGTGCACGCATGTGTGTGTATGTATACATGTGTATGTACATACATGGATACCTTCTTATGTATTTACATATGCCTTTATATATTTATATGTTTATTTTTTTAATCTGTTTTGTGTTACCTTTGAACAGTATTAAATCCCACTTGTGTATGGCAAAGCTGAATGGTAAGGAACAAGACTTATGCCCATATTCCCTCCTGGGGAAAAAAAGGTGGCCGCTTTTTGGATTTTATTCAAAGGCACATGCCTTTCAAAATAAACATGTTTATCTTCTTGCTGCGATTAATTTATTGACCTCATTGCTTCTATCAAATTCATTGGTTATCTAGCCATTTTTTTTTTTAGATTTTATTTATTTATTTGACAGAGAGATCACAAGTAGGCAGAGAGGCAGGCAGAAAGAGAGGGGGAAGCAGGCTCCCTGCTGAGCAGAGAGCCCGATGTGGGCTCGATCCCAGGACCCTGGGATCATGACCTGAGCCGAAGGCAGAGGGTTTAACCCACTGAGCCACCCAGGTACCCCTCTATCTAGCCATTTTTTAAGTTCATCAGAAATCACTCTGGAGGGGCGCCTGGGTGGCTCAGTCGGTTAAGCGTCTGTCTTCGGCTCAGGTTATGACCCCAGGGTCCTGGGATTGAGCTCTGTATCGGGCTCCCTCCTCAGAGGGGAGTCTGCTTTTCCCTCTCCTCTGCCCCCTCATGTGCGCTCTCTCTCTTTCTCTCTTACTTTCCCTCTCAAATACATAAATAAATAAACTCTTAAAAAAGAAATCATTTTGGAATTGATTAATATTGACTTTGTGGGTAAAGTCATGGAAGACACCACCGTTTTGTGAACCTCACTCTACAGCTAATAAAAGTCATGCTGCATTTTTAATACCAAGTGATAAATAAAGGACTTAGAATTTTTTTTCTGTCCACTGATTTCTGTTTGATTCATTATCTTTGGGGGAATTTAGAGCAATGCATATTTATAATGACAATGTAAATTCACTATTTAGTCATGGCTATTATGAACTGTCGGCTAATATAAGCATAGCTAATGTAAACTCTATTAAATGATTTTTTTAAAGATTTTATTTATTTATTTGACAGACAGAGATCACAAGTAGGCAGAGAGGCAGGCAGAGAGAGAGAGAGGAGGATGCAGGTTTCCCGCTGAGCAGAGAGCCCGATGCGGGACTCGATCCCAGGACCCTGGGACCATGACCTGAGCCAAAGGCAGAGGCTTTAACCCACTGAGCCACCCAGGCGCCCCTATTAAATGATATTTTAATTTACAGAGGTTAACATAACGAGAGAAAAATACATTTTTGAAAACAGTTTTTAGTTGAAATTAAACATCGAGGATACATTTTCAGATTCTCAAATAGATTTCATAGGAACTTAAAATGTAGTAAAATTGTATTTTTATCTGGACTTTTAAAAAGCATTCATATAATTAACATGAACTTCAATTGTTTATACTATGTGTTCCACTAAATGTAGAAACAATTCAGAATACTTTCCTTTGAGTACACATATTTTAAGAATATTTCATGTTCATCTAGCATTGCTTTGGAAAGCAAGGATCATTTATTTCTATGTAGCACTCGGAGAATACCTATGCTAATAATTAAATAGGTTATTTCAATTCTAACTTACACTGTTCACTATAATTTTCAGTTTATGACAAACCATATTTCTCATAAAAATAAGTCTTGAACTTTCCACTAATTTTAAAAAGAGATTATTTATTTGAGAGAGAGAGTGTGTGTGTGTGCGCGTGTGCTTGTGTGCGTGCGCCTGCCGTTGGAAGGAAAGGGCAGAGGGAGAGAGGGAATATCAAGAAGACTTTCCACTGAGCAGAGAGCCTGACACAGGGATCGATCTTACCATCCTGAGATCATGACCTGAGTAGAAATCAAGAATTGGACACTTAACTGACTGAGCCACTCAGGTGCCCTCCAGTATTTTTTAAAATTTATAAAAATTATGGGAAAAAAATGAGAGCTTGCATTGTCCTGTTATATTAAATTGCTATGTTTAATTTGACCAACTCTTATAAAAGCTAGTTGCTTTGTCTGGGATACCAATTAATTGCACATTCCTGCTACAGTGGAGGAAGATGTTGGAATGATCACGATTCCGGTGGTGAGGCTGGGAGGAACTTACGGCCGTGTGACTGCTGATTTCATCTCTCAGAGCTCCTCTGCAGTTCCTGGTGGTGTCGATTATGTACTTCATGGCAGCTCGGTCACCTTTCAGCATGGGCAGAACTTAAGTTTTATAAATGTGTCCATCGTTGATGACAGTGAAAGGTAATACTATTTAATAACGTCAGAAATAATGTAGTCATATGTAAAGCATGATTACTATGTTCCAATCCTTACTTACGTTTTGCACTGATAATAGAATTTTAGATTATATATATGCCCATTGAGAAACAAGTGAGAAACTTTGGGGGGTGCTGGGAAAGGAGGTGCTAGGAAAGAAGGGATTGGGAGACGATTGGGATTTTGTGTGTCACTTTTTCATATACAGGGAAATAATAATTTTTGCTCTCTTATATTTGAAAAATCTAAATGTAGAAACATCCTGCAATTCACTTCCTTAATGCGTTAAGCAATTCAAAAGAAAGGAAGAAAGTCTACTAACTATTGCAGTTTGTATAATATTGAAGTTGATCATTCATGCTTTTATCTGAGCACCCTCTTCTTACCACTTGGTATATGAATGCTGTGCCTTGAATATGTATGACCAATTTGGAAAATGACTAGTTATTTGGATCTTAGAAGCATTTTAATATGTTTAGACTCACAGAATTGCTCTTTCTCGCTATGCAGTGAATTTGCAGAACCCATTGAAATTTTGCTTGTTGGAGCTACTGGCGGAGCGGTCCTTGGGCGCCACCTAGTGAGCAGAATCACAATTGCCAAGAGCGACTCTCCCTTTGGCGTTCTAAGATTTCTTAATCAAAGCAAAATTTCTGTTCCTAATCCCAATTCCACAATGATTTTATCCTTGTTGCTGGAGCGGACTGGAGGACTCTTAGGAGAGATTCAGGTAGAGTTATTCTTACCATGGTTTTAAAAATAATTTTGGAGGTGCCTGGATGGCTCAGTGGGTTAAAGCCTCTGCCTTCTGCTAGGGTCATGATCCCAGGGTCCTGGGATAGAGCCCCGCATCGGGCTCTCAGCTCAGCGGGAGTCTGCTTCCCCTGCTCTCTCTGCCTGCTTCTCTGCCTACTTGTGATCTCTGACTGTCAAATAAATAAATAAAATCTTTAAAATAAAAAAATAAAAAAAATAATTTTGATGGCTTGAGTAAAGAGTTGGATTTTCTTATTCTTCAAATACATCCATTTATTCATAATCAACAATATTTATTAATTACCCACTGAGTATAAAGTAGCTGACAAGTCCTGTGAATTACATAAAAATATATATGAGACATTGCTGTCATCAGGAACTCTTGAGAGCAAGTTAGAAATGAAATGAAATGAAGAATTCTGATAAAATGTTCAAATATTTTTTCGGTGCTTTCTGAGTGCCAGACCCTCTTCTGGGCACTGAGAATACACTGATGAATGAGACAGACCTTGTCTTTGTTCTCTTAGGGTTTTCAGAACAGTAAACAGTTAAATTTAAAATATATATATGTGTGATAACACTTAAGTGATCTACAGGGATATCAAATCTAGAAACACAATCATGAGTCACCTGTCGACTACTCTAGATGGTGACATTTTGATATTTAAGCTGCAAGCTAGATACTGAGACATGGTCATGTAATTGTTAGAGAGCTGAGCCTTTTGGTAGAAGCAATAGACAAGCCTGGCCTGTTTGAGGTCTGGAGGGTTCCATGCAGCACAAGGTCCGTCAGAGAGGTTAGTAGGTATGGGATCACAGAGACCCTCCTAAGTCAAGCTAAAGGGTATTTTGAGTGCAAATAGGATGCCATTAGAGAGTGTGAGGCAGGGGAATGGTGTTGATGTCCCCGGGGTTGCCATTTTTAGTAGCTCACTTGTGACTATTTGGTAGGGAAATGGAATGTCAAGAAGCCAGAGCAGAAGCAGGAAAGGCTCTTGCCCTCTGTCGTCCAGGGTTGAGCTGACAGTGGCTAAGTTGGGTGCAGATGGGATGCTGAGAAGTGAATAGATATTGAGCATCTTTTGGAAGAAAAATTCACTGGGCAGTTGAGGTCGAGGCAAAGAGGAATCAAGAATAACTGCTAAAATTTTAGTTGAGCATTTGGTTAAATGGTAGTGTTGTTTACTGAGATAGGCAGAAGCTTGGTGG
>PISX010011991.1:38234-62663 GCA_004024625.1 Mellivora capensis | reverse complement strand
GAAATAAGGTTACATTCTATAGATCCTATTCGAAGTAGAGATGGGGAGAGGAGTACTTTGATGATTAAAAAGGTAAACTATGAGTGGTTTAAATATGACCCCTAATATTTCTACTGTGAGTCTCGACCCCAGATAAAGCTGATGCACTAATTAGGGAAAACAATTAAAATTTTTTTTAATTTTAAAAAATCCTTCACACAATTTTTACCAATACATAATACAAAAAGCTGAAAACTACAAAAATAGTTGGTATCATTTCAGAAAGAGTGTCCTCACCAAAACAAACAAACAGTATATTTCCCAAACCTCAACAAGAAAAGGGCTCTCAAAAAAGTGGAGAGAGTTCTGTTAGCAAATGGCTCACTGATCATTTCAAATCTTTAAGGGGAGACTTGACCCTGTTTTCATGCTATTCTCTCTCTCAGTTCCCATGATGCATTTTTGTTTTATGACATCCATACAATCTAATTTTCTTTTCCTTTTATAGCTAAGCAACAATTTGACATCTCTACTTGCGTGGCTCATATGGGTCTCAAACACAACGGCCCAAACTGAATTCACATCTATAATTTCCATAACCACATCTATAATCTCCAGCTCGACCTCTAGTGCAAGTAAAGTAAAAGTTGCTTTGGCTAGAAGAATGAAAATCATCTCCAAAATATTTTGTCCTTTGCCAACTGCCCAGCTGTCTTTTTTCAGGTCCCCTAGTGGCAGAGACTGAGACTAGGATTTGGAAGCACAAATATTCTGTGTCTAGGGGGACAGTCCTTTGGAGAGTGCCAGTCACTGGCTTGGGTATGAATATAATAGGAATAGCATCTAACCTCCAAGGAGCTTTTCTAATTTCTCTGTAGAAGGGATTAGTTGTCAGCCTAGCAGCCAATTTAAACAGCAGCTGGGGGGTGCCTGGGTGGCTCAGTGGGTTAAAGCCTCTGCCTTCAGCTCAGGTCATGATCCCAGGGTCCTGGGATGGAGCCTCAAGTCGGGGCTCTCTGCTTGGAGGGGGGGGCCTGCTTCCTCCTCTCTCTCTGCCTGCCTCTCTGCCTACTTGTGATCTCTGTCTGTCAGATAAAAAACAAACAAACAAACAAAAAAAACCAAACCTTAAACAGCAGCTGGTCCAGTCGGGATTGGAGTGGGCACTGTAGCCTCTATTCCACCAGTTTTATCTAGTTCATCACCATCTCTTATTAACTCAAATTCTTAAATGATTGTTGATTCACCCTCTTGAAGGCAATTATCTGCTCTCAAGACCACAAATATATCTTCCTAATTATTCTTCACAAATTTACTTGTGTGCCTCTCTCATCTATCCTCTACAGAACAATGACTTCTTTCAAAGACAAAATGAAATCGCACCTCCGTCTTACTTAAGACACCTGGGAGGAATTAAAAAATCTCTAAAATTGCTTACAAAATGCAGTATGATCTGTTCTGTGTCAGTCTCCCCAGCGAAGTGCCTGACTATATATCCCCTGCTTCACTCTACTTTAGCTCCAGGAGGATATCAAGTTCTCTGAAAGCATAAAGTTGCTTTCTGTTTCATGGCTGTTGTCCATGCTGTGGTCTCTGTCCTAAACACTTTTCTCCAGGTAAAGCTAGTTCTAGATAAAAGTCTCATCCTCAGAGGATCCTCCCCTTTCTTCCTGGACTAGATGTGAACCTCTGTTTTACTGCATAATATCCCAGTATGCTTGACACTTTTTGTAGCACTTTTGTCTGAAATATATTTATTGTGTGTGAGCCTCTGTATTTACGTGTCTATCTCCTGTACCCCTCAACACTATTAAGCCCCCTGAAAGTTAAAAACTTATCTGCTTTGTTTGCTACTCCATCCTCCAGCTCCCAAACTCCTTAACACCAGCTGAACTTTCAATAAATATATGTTGAAGGAAAAATGAATGAAGTCAAATGCATGTGGGATAAAAAGACAAAACCAGAAAGACTGCAGTCATTCTTATGTGAGTTGTGTGAAAAACCCATGTCTCCAACTGAAACTTGTTTAGAGCTGGTTTAAAAAAAAAAAAAAAATCTGTATTCTGTTGGTTAGGAAACCTAACCTGAAAACATTTTCAGGAAAGCTAATAGATGTAAGCCTGGTGTCAAATGGCAGAACGAAAACAATTTGATAACAAGTCAGATGTCCTTTACTCAAGGGAAGACAATCCCTGAATTGGGGGAGCCCAATGCCTCATATGTAGTAGGGCACAAATCCCCTGAGGGATTTTGTGCAAAAGTGAGTTTTGTAGAGCCTTAGGAAAGGCAACTCAGGAACTGGCCATTATTAGCTAGGAGGCTGGGGATTTCTGTATAAGGCCAGCAGGTCTTATTTTCTAGGGTGAGATAAACTAGCTAACACTGAGTTGCAAGACTGTCATTAGGACTGTGAGTAATTAATTAGGTTTCCTTAGCCAGTGTCTCCCATAAATGCAAGCTAATTTAGGTATCGATTTGTGATGCGGGCTGGACCACTGAGGTGGCCTCCATTTGTGGGCCCTGTTATATATACAAATGTGTATATATACAAAGTATATATATATATATATATATATATATATATATATATATATATATAAAAGTGTATATATACAAAAAAGTATATATACAAAGTTAATATACAAATTAACTTTATCACTAGTAATTATAATAAGCACTGATATTTTAAGTAGTTACTCTTATACATATACTTTTCTAAGTACTTCATATGTATTAACTTATTTAATCCTCATATAAATTAGGAACTATTATTTTCCCAAATTCATGTTTGAAGAAATTGAGACCCAATGAGGTTAAGTAACTTGTCCAAGGTCACCCAGCTAATAATAGTGAACCCAGTATTCAAGCCCAGTATGGCTTTTCCTGATAATCATGCTGTCATTTGGGACACCCAAAGTATCAGGTTTAAAAGCGTGTGGACTTTATTATCAGAAAGATGGCATTTGAATTGTAGTTCTGACAGTTTATGAGATCTTTGATTTTTTTTCTTAAAAAAAAAGATATTTTTCTCTTAAGAAAAGATTTTTTTTTAAATTTGAGAGAGAGAATGAGAGAGAGAAAACATGAGAGGAGAGAGGTCAGAGGGAGAAACTGACTCCCCACAGAGCAGGGAGCTGGATGTGAGACTTAATTCCGGGACTCTAGGATCATGACCTGAGCCGAAGGCAGTTGCTTAACCAGCTGAGCCACCCAGGTACCCCAAGATGTGTGATCTTTAGCAGGTCATTCAACCTCCCCAAATCTGTTTCTTTTTCAATGAAATGGAGGTAATAATTAAGCATTTGGGGGAATCAATGCCTTTCAGTTAGGAACTATCATGGTAACTGTTGTCATTGCCATTGTGATTGTTTATTTGCAAGCAACAGAAAACTTCAATTAAACTGTCATAAGCAATACAGGGAAATGGTTGGCTCATGCAACTAAGAAGCATTCAGGCAAGGGTTAGAGCAGTGTGGCCCAGGACTTAGGACTTAACCTACTCTCTATTCTTCTGTAGTAGCAGTTTAATCTAAAAATCTAGATCCCTTCATGATCTCACCATGGTGCAGACAATAAGGAAGGGGCTGGCCTATTTCTGGTTTAGAGTGAGAATGTTTCCCTTCCAGACACCAAACACATTCTGGGGAAGGGAGCTCTGGGATTGACTCTGTTCAGAATAACTTTGGTCAGTTAGCAAAGTGGATAGGAGGTCACCATGAGACAATTGCAGAGAACTGGGCTACTGCTCACTGGGGCAAGAAGACAAGTAGTACAGAGGATGGATGGGGGCACCTGGGTGGCTCAGTGGGTTAAGCCTCTGCCTTTGGCTCAGATCATGATCTCAGGGTCCTGGGATCAAGCCCCGCATTGGGCTCTCTGCTCAGCAGGGAGCCTGCTTCCTCTCTCTCTCTCTGCCTGCTTGTGATCTCTCTCTCTGTCAGATAAATAAATTAAAAAAAAAAAAAAGCACAGAGGATGGTGTGTGAAAATCAGAGCTCTCCCCAGAGGCCAGTGCCACCCAAACCTTGCGACTTCAGCATGTAGAAAATGGGTGGTTCTCTCAAAGAACTTCCAGGTGCTATTAAGAGACAATGATATTGGATAGATACCCAATGAATTTTCACTGAAAATTATTACTATTATAGTGTTTTTGATAATATAAGTATTAATGTTACAGATATTGGATGCCAGCATTTCTGGTTATCACAACTGGTTATCAGTAACAAACGTTTGAAAGAGAGGGAGAGATCAGGTAGTCCCAAAATGCCAGTTCTCAATCTTGGACCTTCTCTGGCATATGAATACCAAAATCAGATGGATTTTAAAAATTGTGTATAGACTCTAAGTATGTTACCTCTTTAAAATAATTTTGACACTTGTTTGATGAAGATGTCTTATTGATACTAGGAATTACGAAGGTTATTTTTTTTCCTAGAACGAGGTATGCATTCGTGGGAAAGGCAATTTCCTCTTAAAGCCATGCCAAACATTTATTTTTATTATATACTACAGAATTTGTATGAATATGTTTTTTCTTCCCATTGCATTTAGAAATGTTCCAACATTTGGGAAAGTATCTGTGGACTCAACTGTTAAACTTGCTCTATCATGTAATGAAAGCAGAATCATTTTTAGTTCAACTATGATGCTGGATCACATCTTGAAATACTGAGAGTGTATTCTCAAGTGGATAGAGGAGCCCAATGCTTGATAAATGTTTTAAATGTCAGTTGACTTTAAAGAGGTATATTTGTATCACATAAGAGAAGTGGTAAGGTACTATCATAGTAAAGCTTAGGAGGTTACTCATATATGGTATGGTATAGGAGAACTTGTATTTATCCTCACCTACCCATCACCTCCCACCACTCAGAAAAATGTACTGGTATATATGAGACCCTTCTTTATAAACTTGAAAAACAACATTTTTGAAAACTAAGAGCCTAAATTCAGTTGTCAGCTCTATCAATTCTACCTGTGTGACTTCACTTTATTTTGATTACCCTTGAAACTCAATTTCTCTATCTGTAATGGGGAGACATTAATTTAAAAAAAAGAGGGGGGAAACTTTCCCTCTTACAGCTCAGAATTTCATATCTTAAATTTTAATTTGAAATAATCAAATTCAGTCCTCTCAAGAGAATGTAGAAAATGAGTTCTGTTGGATTTACAAAAAAGCTATGTAGCAACAGAAGATTTCTTTGTCCTATGTTTATAATACATTAGGTCAAGTGCTCATATTAGAAGTCTCTTATAATTCCCAGAATTAATTCCTTTTTTTTTAAATCTCAAAAAATTCTAAATTTGTTCTTTGCATGACGATCTTTCTTTAAAAATAAAAAAGCATCACTCCTCCCTTGCTAATGTTAAATTCACACATCAAATTTTGGCATAGTTAAAAATATCTATCTAATGAATATAAAATATGAGGGCTTTATCACCACCACCACCACCCCCTCCCCCGCCCAGTTTGGTCTTATCTCACATCAAGTCATAGTCATGAATTTATTTTCCCTTTCTTCATTCAGCCAACACTTATTTAGAACCTACTGTGGGCTAGAATCAAACTATAGGCTGGGCTAGTTAAAACACTTCAATTTAGATTTTGTGATGTCTCCTGTGGGGGAGGCCTCTGCACTTACTGAACTAACAATTGCCTTTTGGTTATGTAAGACTGATTTAGAAGAGAAAATACTCTCATTTATATACCTAAGCTTTCCAATAAAAGGCAAGCTGTAAAATTGATTTCCATTGCACGCATACACACATAGACTAAAACATTTTACCAATAAAATCTACCTCCTGTTTCTCTAGGCTTATAACTTCAATATGCAGAGGGGAATCTGTGCAGACATGCAAGAGAAAAATGTTTTTCTATTCTTTTATCAACGAATCTGAAGACAGATTGAAATGCATCAGTTTCTAGTAACCAGCAGATGGTGCTTTTAGTAATAAATTTGTAAGAGTTTACTTGAATATCCTTTCTGTGTTTTTTTTTTTTTAATAAAACTAACAAAAACTGAGGCAAGGTAATATTTTGCCATGACATGAAGCTTCTTTTATTGTTATTAATGTGTGTACTTACAAAGCTCAGCACAGTTTTTCCAATTTCCCTGTCAGGTATCAGTCAAATAATAAGAGACATGAAATATCAAAGAAGCTGAAGTTAATATAAGTATTATATCCCAGTGGTTTGTTATGTGCCTTTGTATGTTATCTGCCTTTATAGCTGGAGTAATTTAATTGCCAGCATAATGCCAATTACAAATAAACTCAAAAGGGGCCCCTGGGTGGTGCAGTCAGTTAAGCATCTGACTCTTGGTTTCAGTTCAGATCTTGATCTCAGGGTCTTGAGATCAAGCCCCACATCAGGCTCTGAGCTCATCAAGGGGTCTGCTAAAGTTTCTCTCTCCCTCTCCTTCTGCCCCTTCCCATACTATCTCTCTCTCTCACTCTCAAATAAATAAATAAATCTTAAAAAAAAAAACCTCACATGTATTGTTTTAACTCATGTTGATTTGGTAACACATTTTTCTGTGTGTATAATATCTTTAAATATTAAAAATTAAAATTTTTAAATAACTTAGGTAAAATATGAAGATGAGATTCTTGATCTCTAATAACAACAACTATATTAGCATTTGCTCTTGGCATGTTTTATTTGGTCTTTCTTTGGCTCTGGACTTCATCTCTCTAATATCAACTTCACTATATTATGTTCTTCACGTTGCCTACCTCAAATCCTTTTTAGATGGTAATAGATCTTAAATAAATAGTTACACAACACTAGATAGTATATAGTGTTTAATAGTATAGTAGTAACTTCAAGTATATTGTTCAATGAGGTAAAGAAAGGAAAATCACATTAATTTGATTTTTGTGGAAGAATCATGCAGATCACATTTGAGATCATTGCAATGGGAAGACTAAACCTTTTTTATAGTAGCATGAAAATTTTCTTTCTCCTTCCATGGCCAGTGTCTACTGATGGAAAATTAAGGGTGTTGGTGAGACTACCCTACAGGTCTCTTTTACCAGCTGAAATATGGGAAAACACAATTATTTTTACTATTATTGCTTTTGTCCTTTAGTCCTTGTTAAAGTGCCTTATGTCCATGTGTAGTGGTCATTTTATGTCTCATTTTTGACATGAGCATGAATAGACTTAGTTGATCTCACATAAATAAAGGCACTAGCATTACACAGTGTCTGAGAAAGCTCAGAAAATCACCAGTAGGAGTAATGGAAGGTAAATGGGGAGTCTGTAGCTACTGGGACATTTTCCCCTCAAAGAACCCACAGTGAGAACATTATATTATTTCCTTTTCCTTTTCATTTAAAGTTAAAAGAAAAGAAAAGAAAAGAAAAGAAATTTGTCTTCTAAATTGGCAGTGCTAGAATAGATACTCTATGATGATTTTCATACAAGACAGTGAATTGTGTAAGCCTGTTTTTTATTTTTTAAGATTTTATTTATTTATTTTTAAATTTAATTTCATTTTATTTTTTCAGTGTTCCAAGATTCATTGTTTATGTACCACACCCAGTGCTCCATGCAATACCTGTTCTCCTTAATACCCACTACCAGGCTCACCCAACCTCCCACCCCCTCCCTTCCAAAACCCTCAGTTTGTACCTCAGAGTCCACAGTCTCTCATGGTTCATCTCCCCCTCTGATTTCCCCCAACTCACTTCTCCTGTCCTTCTCCCAATGTCCTCTGTGTTATTCCTTATGCTCCACAAGTAAGTGAAACCATATGATAATTGACTCTCTCTTCTTGACTTATTTCACTCAGCATAATCTCCTCCAGTCCCCTCCATGTTGATACAAAAGTTGACAGAGAAAGAGACAGCGAGGGAAGGAACACAAGCAGGGGGAGTGGGAGACGGAGCAGTAGACGCCCCCGAACCCCAGCAGGGATCCCACCCTGATGCAGGGCTTGATCCCAGAACCCTGGGATCATGACCTGAGCCAAAGGAAGATGCTTAATGACTGAGCCACCCAAGTGCCCCAAGCCTGGATTTTAAATTCCTGATTTAAAGCATACATGAATTTTCTATGAGGAGGTTAATAGCACATCTATGGATTACAAGTCTTGATTTTAGTATAATCATTATCTGTATATTATAGTTACTCAAAATGTAGATGTCCTTAGTTTAAAACCCAATATGCAGTTGTACTTATTGTGAACTATGCTGAAGTGTTACACTTGGATGGTTTACACTTATAGTTGAGGGCTTATTAATACAAAATCAGGTTTAATTTTCTGGAATCCCAAATCCCAGTTGGCTTTTCTCCTTACAAGATATAGGAGAAGGAGACATAAGGACAAGTTGAAAGCATTCAAGAACTCTCATTGGTCACTGGGTCACTGTCCCATCCTCACCACAGGACTCACCACAGTTCCAAGGGGTAGAGAGATGGTTGGTTGGAATCAAGTAGAAGTTGGGTTTTAGCAAAACGGGAATTTGTGAGTGTACCAAACTCTACATGCATTTTCTCTACTTGTAAAATATAAGTTGTGTCTATTAATATTTGGCTATCTCCATTTGAAAGAAATAAATTGCATTCAAATATACAAAAGCAAATCTGGTTCTTAGGTTGGGTAATGGGGATGGAGGCTTTCAATAGTAAGAGTGATAGTAAAATTTGCAATATTAAAACATTTCAGTTTGCCCTAATTTACCCTGTTCTTTATATTTTATTTGAGATTTGGAGAAATGCTTTTGAAAATAGGATCTTTTATACCCTACTCATTTAACCAAATTAGACATCTTTTCAAATTCAATATTAGATCTTCCACTTTAATGTATATAATTATGAATATACTTCTTGGAGTTGCTATGAGTGAATATATTATTATTCATCATCATCATATTAATTTCCATATAGCTTTAAATTCACACAATTCCTGGTAAATATAAATACATATATCCTAGTGGTTTCTCCCTCCCCTAACGTCCCAAATACCAACACAGAGATTTCTCTACTGAAGATGCAGCATTCTAGTTGTTTTTGTTGTTTTGTTTATTTGTACCATATATTAGCTTCACTTTCAGCTTAGTAGAAAGGTATTGGTGTCTGTAGTTTGACATTTACAAAGTGAGGAGTTAACTTCCAAAAACTTGGATATTTTTTTCTGATTGATAGTTTTTGACCAGGCTTCATAGGCAAAAATAAAAATTATTTTGTCTGAACATCATTTAGGGATAGTCACTTGCCAACATTTACCTCTATAATGTTTCCAAGGACGTACCTACTCCAAAAAGCAAGAATACAGTAAGTCACGGGGCGCCTGGGTGGCTCAGTGGGTTAAAGCCTCTGCTTTCGGCTCGGGTCATGATCCCAGGGTTCTGGGATCGAGCCCCACATCGGGCTCTCTGCTCCGCGGAGAGCCTGCTTCCTCCTCTCTCTCCCTGCCTGCCTCTCTTGCCTACTTGTAATCTCTGTCTGTCAAATAAATAAATGAAATCTAAAAAAAAAAAAAAAAAAAAGAATACAATAAGTCAGAATAACATCATGGACCTCATGATGGGATGCACTGTGCTGTTCTTACAAAAAAAATCCATAGCTTCAAAAATAAAAAAAATCATAGCTTCAGATAAACCCAAACTGAAGGACATTCTATAAAATAACTGACCAGTATTCATCAAAATTGTCAAAATTGTCAAAGTCATGATAGAAGAAAGCCTGAGGAATTGTTATAGATTGGAGCCTGAGGAGAAAGACAACTAAATGCAATATGGGATGCTGGTTTGGATTCTAGACATGAGAAGTATATTAGTAGGGAAACTAGCAAAGTTCAAATAGTGTCTGTTAAGTAGTTTAAAAAATATTTTATTAATGTAATTTCCCATTTTCTATCATTGTTCTATGGTTTTATAAGCTGTTAACATGAGGAATCTGGGTGAAAGTATAAGGGAACATTGTACTGTTTTGCAATTTTTCTATAATCTCACATTTCAAAATAAAAAGTGGGTGGGTAGGTATCTAAATAATCCATAGCACTCAGAATTTTACAGAATTCCATCATAGTTACCTTGGCTCTCAAGTGTTTAGGCTTAGATATCTTAATATCAGTCTAGCTTCAAATGAGAATCTTTGCAGGGTGGGGGGGGCAGAAAGCCTTGTCGTTCTTAAGAAATTACCAATTCTAAAATTATAATTATCACTATACTATTAAAGAAAATGTATACATACTACATAAATGAATTGGTACACCCCGTTCCTTTATGTAAACTAGATAAACTATCTTACTTCAAGCCAGAATGACATTAAGTAAGGAGATTATTAGATTTGGTCTCTATCCCTTGAAAAGGGTAATTATATTCAGCCAAAGGGCAATGTGATTTGCCACACTTCTATGGAAACTTTGGGTCTGAGTTTGTTTTCCCAATATTTAGTTTCCTATGTGTCTCCACATTAGTTACATGTAACAATTTAACCATATGCCATTTATGCCAACTAACTAAACCATATAAACATGCTTCAAATAAAATGGGTATTAGGAGTTTAAAGGAAAATGCTAATTTGAAGAGGAAAGCAATGATACACTAATTTTATATCTTCTGAGCAATAAAATCTGCCCTATGAGTCTTTGTTAACAATATCACTAACCTATGATGAGTCCATGTTATTTTGATAGTTCTTTGATGAGAGGTTTTCTGTTTTTTGTTTCTGCTTTTTCAATAGGCAATATATAGTCAGTGGCTTTAGGTTTTACCTATGTGGAGATTAGAAATAAGATTCTTGATACTTATTGTCATTATCGCATTCTAGAAAGATAATAGCAATTTATATTTCTGCCCCTAGTATGTGAGAATATTTGCTTTGCCAAACACTTAACAACTCTGTAGACATTAAAAAAAAAAAAATCTATGCCACTTTGGTTGCTGGAAACACATTTCACTGTTTCAGCTTGCATTCTAAAAAAGTTACAGTTGACACAGAACATCTTTTCAACTGTTAACTGGCAGATTTTTTTGTAATTGCCTATTCAAACCTTAGAGACTATCTTCTTTCTAACCTTTACTGAGCACTTCCTATGCATTATCTTTGTTCCTGACAACCAGTCCCCACTCTGCTTGGGAGGTGCTGTAAATTCCTACTTACAAATCAGAAATTGAAATTTAACCATGTAACTTGCTCCAAATTAAAAACAAACAAACAAACAAACAAGCTGTAAGAATCCTGTACCACCGTGTCTCTGTTAAAAAGAGAAAGAGAGAGATCTCATAGGGCAAGACAATTACACAAGTTGATTTTATTCTGAAAAGATTGCCAGCAAGAGGGGAGATGGAACAGATTAAGTATGGATAAACCAGTTCAGCTGAAACAAAAGTTTGGAGAGGTTTTAACAGCTTAGGTTGCGGAGGATCATAGGTCATCTCTGTTTGCTAATTGGCCTCACCTAAAGGAAAAGCAAACTTCTGTCTTCACAGCAGAAAGTAGTGTTGCAATTTAAAGTCTCTTGGCTAAATTAAGCTTTTGTGCTCCCACAGAAACTAGCAGATTGGGGCTCTATCTTCCTTGATGATTACATTACAAAGAGCTAGTTCTTAGGGTCTTGAGAAGAACAGTTCTTATTTACAAAGCTGGCAAGAGCCTTTGGGTAGAGAAAACATTCACATTTCCATTGCCTTTACAGTTAAACTGCTCTAAGAAAAAGGAAGTTAGGGGCTTAGAGTCAGAAAGCAGCCTGTCTAAAATTTAGTCAAACTGCAGGGAACTTTAAAGCCTTCTTGGTCACTCACAATAACCTTTGATATTCAAAAAAATTAGCTCTGTTAGTCATATTGCAAATAGTTTTCAACAACTATATCTCACTTTGTAATTAAGTAAATTTTATGGTACTAGCAATCTCTATTTGTCATAGAAAAATGAAAAAAATGGAGTAATAAGAAACCTTTATTTATAGACTACTTATTTCTGTTATGCAAATGAGTTGCCTACTGTTTCCAGTGAATAATGTATTTTAAACATTTTTTTGTAAATAATGACATTCATTAATATCATCCTAAACTTCTGACGCTTCATCAGTTTTTTATAATTTAAGCGAATGCCCACTAGTTCACGAAGATTGTTTTCAACCTAATGAAAATGTGCATGTGCTATATACTATTCCAGAAAAAAATGGTTTATATTTACATATGTTGTTCTTATTGTTATTTTACAGTATAGAATATATTTTAGGTTCTTTCATTTAAGATTTCATTAGCTCCTCTCAAGAGCTCTAAGGTACTATTTTCTCTATATTTCCTTTGTTTATTTTGGATAAGAAAATTTAAATCACGGTGATAGTAAGTTATTCCCTTACAGTCACACAGCTAATAAATGATCTTACAGAATAACTTTTAATTAGTAAACCTGTCAAGTATAGAGTATTTAATGTTAGGTAAAGAAAAACTGCTTGAAAAGAAGTGAATATGTTAAGATCCTATTCTTAGAAAAATGGCATAAAAAGACTATAAACCAAGATATGAACAGTGCTTAACTCTATTTTTTAGATTTTATTTTATTTTATTTTTGTTAAACAATACTTGGGCATAGATTGCATATATAATATTGTATAAATATTTATTTTAAAAAGATATGATAGATGAAACTTCGTTTACTGAACATTAAACCACAACAAAATATAAAACAATCTAACAAAATATACTTAGAAGATGAGAAATGCTATAACTATAGAGATTCTCTTATACTTTCTACAGTACTTGAACATTCAAGAAAATGAAATAATAAAAATCTAGATGCTTTGAGTATTATAAATAAGCTTGACCTAAAACATGTATGACATATACAATCGGATGAAATATAGACATCATCTAAAACTTACTTCCTTGGCCACAGAGTATATTATAAATTATCAACAATTTAGAGATAGCAATGGAACTTTGGTTCAAAATTGAGGACAGCAATCCCCACTACAATATTTTTGTTTTTGTTTTTCATTTTGCTATAGACTTTTGTAATAAAACAATAAATAACAGATTTTCATTCAAAGGGAATGTAATAATGATTAATATTTTGATGTTGAGTGTGGAGTACGCTTTCCCAAGGAATTTGGATGTTGCTGGGTAGGCTATGAGGAATCATTGACATTTAGGGTATTTTTTTTTTTTATTCAAAGAGAAGTGCATTGGCCTAATTTCAGGAGGAACATTGTCAATAGTATATGGGAAGAACCAAAGTGGAGGAGAGATTGGGGGCAAGAATAACACACAGATGAGCAGGATAGTAATAGATAAACAAGAAGGATATTCTGTGTCAGTCTTTAAAGAAGATGAAAAGGAATATGTGATAGGAAGGATGCTTGTGGTTGCCAGGATGAAGGGAAAGTGTAGAGAAGGATATCATAAAAACAGTTCCCATGGGGCTGTTTTGTCTTTGAAGTTAGGTTTGGTATAAACAGTCTGACCAGTCTATCTCTATGACATAAGTTAGAGTTTCCTAATGGTGGAAGGAAATAAAACAACCTAAAGAGATGCCTACTTTTTCTTACTTACCCTAATTTTAGGCATGTATTTTTGTCTTTCCCAAGAGCTTTCTTCTTTTTGTGGCACTCTTATCGAAGAAAAATTGTTGGTACTAACTCATTTGACCTTATTCATTGACTTCAACATCCACTTAATATTCTCCCTTAAAACTGTGTAATTATAGAAGGGCCATATCAAATCTTTATTTTGGTTTCAGAGTAACATGAATTGTTATTTGTTTTTCTTTTCTTTTTTTCAGAATACTTCTCTATATTATCTAACTACTATACTACTATAACTCTATAACTATATATAGTAGTTAACTACTACTATCTAACTACTATCTAACTATAACTATATTACTATATAGTTATACTATATATAACTATATTACTATAGTAGTTATACTATAGTATCTAACTACTATAACTATTATAACTAACTTTACTATCTAACTACTACAGATACTCTATTATCTAACTATCTACTCCTCTATATTATCTAACAAATTCTTAAATTGGGAATCATTTTTGTCTTCAAACTGGATTTTTAAGGTGAGTCTCAAAGTGGATAATTGAAGCTCTGCATACCGATCTGAACTCTAGTAATGTCACCAAAATAAAATCGCATTTACATAATTGGCTTGATACCTTGTTGATGTAACTGAATGGGATTTAATAACAGCATTTTTCACTGATTGAAACAATCACAGTCCAGAAGAGGCTGAAATGCAACATGAATAAGCAGGCCGATTGTACATCATTAGGAGGATTTAAGTGACATCTAATTAACACTGAGGAATTATATACTTTTGTAGAATAGAATACAGTACTAAGAAATAAACGGGAGAAATTCATATTAATGACAGGGATATGTGGGTAGTGAAATGGATTGAAGTCACACAAATTTTAAAAGAGACATCACATATTTCAATAATTTGAGTGTCCAGGGTGGGGATTTGGGGTACAAGCCAGAGATTACAGGATGATAAAAAGGCAAAATATATTGTGCCTGCTGTAGAACGATGCAGAGAAACAAATTGGAATCCAATGTCCCCTACATGGATTGCCTCATAGTGATTTAGAATGTCCAGGGTAAGAGTAAAACAAAATATACTTATGTTTTTACTGACAACACAGTATTTTGTGAGACTCTCTTCCAAGTTTTAGTCTATCTACTTTTCTACCAAGGCTGGAATTTCCAACCACCTTGTGTCTTTTGGAATTTTTTTTAAAGTTTGTGTCTGGCCTATGGCTGAGCTTACAGGCTACCTTGACTTCCCTTCCTACGTGCTATTTCTTTCCTGCTCACTCTTCTTAGTGACTATGTTGGTGGTCCACTATAATCTTTCAAATAAGCTTCACACTTGTCACCATTTACTTAAACGATATATAATACATGCAGTCTTTGATATATGCCTTCCACTATGCTAAACACCTTACAATTTTTTAAAGATTATTTATTTATTTATTTATTTATTTATTTATTTATTTATTTGACAGACAGAGATCCCAAGTAGGCAGTGAGACAGGCAGAGAGAGAGAAGAGGAAGCAGGCTCCCCGCTGAGCAGAGAGCCCGATGCGGGGCTCGATCCCAGGACCCTGGGATCATGACCGGAGCCGAAGGCAGAAGCTTTAACCCACTGAGCCACCCAGGCGCCCCAATACTTTACAATTATTAACCCGTTTGATTGTCAAAGCACCCTTACCGTACGAGGGAGACAGGTAGTGATATAACTGCCTATGCTTTGAGCAAACTGACGACTTGAAACTTGACCAATTTCCCATTGCCAGTAAACTGAATTAAATCCCAGATTTTCTGACTCCAGAGATTGTGCTTTTACCTCAGATACTCTTGTTTGTTTCCACATCAGCACTCACCCCTTAGATACCCTAAATAGAGTAATTCCTTGTGAACTCCCCATTTCACTTATGTTTTTCTTTGTAGTCTTCAGGAAATGGGACAGTTTTGGTAAATACAGAAATGATATGCAGAGGATTTTTTTTTTAAAAAGAGCCAAGCATTTAGAATTTGTCAAATTTCTGCTTTATACTCTAATTTGTTGATGTCGAACACTGTTTTATTCAATTCAGTTTTTACCAAACAACAACAACAACGAAACTCTCCATAACCCTCAAGTAATTTGAAGATATTCTATGGCAATATTGCAAACCCCTACTTGACAATAAAAAGTAAATTTTGTAGTCCTTTGTAGTCCAAGGCTTAAGTTCATACTGAAAATGAAACTCATGAATTATGAGAGATATCTAGATATTTCAAATACATTATCACATTCTTACTTTAAGAGTAAGAGTCTATTTTAGGTCAAATGACAGGTTAACCACAAATGTATGTATATACATATATATGTAATACAAACACACACACCCCACTATAGATGACCATGTTTGTTATTCCCAATGCTGCAATGCTTAATGTTACTAAAAAAAATTAACTGTCATGGTCTGGTACAGGTATCGATGCAGTTGTCTGATCTCCTTTCCCGTAGTAGCTGGGGAGCTCTTATATCCAGAGCAGCCTTTGCTGCCACATCAGACAAAAGTCTTGTGACAGATGTTCCATGTTTGATAGAAGGAGCACAGATGAAAGTAACAGTTTCTCCATGCTTGTGAGACCACAGTTGAAAATGAACAGTTGTCCTTCTTCCAGAGCTATCAAACTCATAGAACCTTGAAATAATTTGCAGCCTGTCCTGCACTGGAATGAGGCCCCCATAGTCCTTGAGGCTGGCAAGCTCCATACTACTAAAACACAAGGGCCCAAATTCCTTTCTGAAAATTCAGAGTTAGGACCAATGATTATACAAACAATGATAAAACCTGCCTCAGTGATTTCACTCCTTTTCTATTTTAAAATGTCTTTTTTGTTGTTACATAGACAATATGTTTTCTTACGGATAAGCTTTAAAAATAGTTAATAATCACCACATGGAAGTCACCAATAATCCTATCTGATAGAGATAACCATAGCTCACATTATGGTGTTTACCCTACCCTGCATTCACAAATACATGCATGTGTGAACACACACACACACACACACACACACACATTTTTAGATACACGAAAATAGGAGCTTTGTAGATGTAGTTTTATGATTTCCTCTATATTATCTCACAAAAAATGTCTCCATGTCATTAAAAATACCTCTTTTTTACCAGGGGTTAGAAAACCTTTTCTGTAAAGGGCAAGATAACAAGTATTTTAGGCTTTTTTGGACAGACGGTCTCCATCACAACAAATCAGCTCTGCCCCTGCAGCTAAACAGCAGCTGAAGGCAGGAGTTAAATAAATGTGTGTGGCTTTGTTGCAATGAAACTTTATTGACAAAAGCAGGAAGTGTATTGGAACTGGCCTGTGAGTCCTAATTGCCCATCCCTGACTTACACTATTATTTTCATGTGGAAATAAAGTTCCATGATATGGGTATAGTATGGTTTACTTAAGTCTTTTGCTCCCAAGGGGGATTCTGTGTGTTTTCTGCCTTGTGTTATTGAAAAATCTTCTGTACCGCCAAGGATCCCACTGTATGGGGTCCTGTAGGTCCTTCTCTCCAGACAGTGGTGAATGTCCCTGAGGGGCTAGTTTTCCCATTAATTAGAGACTTCCCGGACTGATTTGACTTCCAGGCTTTTTCCTTCCCTTTGATGGTTGTGCTGTTTTATTATGGTCATATCTGTACCTTGTTTTATAGAAGTTCCGCAAAATTTTCAGCACTAGTTTGATGGTTCTTTCACATACCTTGGGCAGATCAGTGAAGTTTATTTCTTGTATTTACTATTTCCTAAGTTCTAAGGGAACAAAGGAGAGAGAGAGAGTCTGATGTTTGTCGTTTTGCCCTTCCTGCAAGACCGGTTCATTAAATTTTTCAGAACATGTTGCTATTCTAATATCATTTAAAAGTGCATTGTTTGAACTGCACCCCATCTTCTGTTTTTCTGCTTTGGGAAGGGTGAACAAAGAATCATCATTAAGCAGCTTTATTTTTGCCTTCTCATTTCTAACTTGTGTCATTCTTTTTTCTTGAATGTGTTAGTGAATAGAAATGCTTGGGCTTTGTTTCCCTCCCTTTTATGTACATTTTTGTTTTTGCAATTCTGAATTTGAAATTAGATTCTTTTGTGATTTGAGTTTATGTTAGTAGGGTTGGGTTTTGGTTTTTTTTTTCCAGTCAAAATTAGTGCATTCTGTAGAGATTTAGGATGTACTTACCCAATACCCCAAATAACCAAATATAATATAATTTGATAGAAACTGCTAGAAGACAGTTTGGCTTAAGAGAATGGGTTTGTCTTGTATCAAACTTTCTCAAGTACATGTGTTGCTATGGTTTCACAGACATCAGGAAGTGGGGGTGATGGAAGACAGGTGGGACAATAATGTAAAGTCATTTATTCCTCTCTTACACAGTGTGGATTAAGAGACAGTGTCCCAAGTGACAGAACAATAAGGATTTATATAAAAACTGATAAAAAGGTGGGTAGAGAGATGGGTGAAATAGATAAAGGAGATTAAGAGGTACAAACTTCCAGTTTCAAAATATATAAATCATGGAGATGAAAAGTACAGCATTGGGGATATAGTCAATGATATTTAATAATGTTATATGGTGACAGATGGTGACTACATTTACTGTGGTGAGCGCTGAGTGGTATATAGAATTGTTGAATCAATATATTGTACAACTGAAACTAATATAACACTGTATGCTAATTATCAATTTAAAAATATAGTAGGAATGAAAAATAAAATTTCTTTTTTCCACATGACACACCAAAAAAGAGATAAACAGAGATACCCATAAAACTCACAACAAGAAAGTGATTAACAAGGGAATATGCTAAATTCCTCAAAATAAAAGGGGCTAGTAAGTTGACATTATTTGAAGTTAAAAATCAATGTTTGATCAGCCTATTGTTGAGAATTATACCAGTAACCAATATAATAATCAAAATAGAGTTGAAATGGTCCTTTTAGGGATAGGACTAAAAATGAGAAAGGGACATATTAGTGTCTTTCAATTTTCTTTTTTTTTGCCTTTCAATTTTCATTAGCATTTTTTTTTACCATTTGTATGTTTTTTAACATGGATTTATATTGCATTTTATTAATAATAAAATGTCCTATTTAACATCAAATACTTTATTATAATTCTTTCTTTTTAATCTTTTCTTTATACAGAAGCAAATAAAATGCCAAAATCATATTATCACATGCATCTGTCTGTGTATGTGTAATGGAAGCGTGTGTGTGTGTGTATGACAATTATTAAATTTTTAAAATAAGCATAAGTCATAAACATTACATCAAATACAGAAAAAAGTTTATCTCACATATGTCAATAAATGAAATCTGGGATACTGGATGGATAAATATGATAAGGTATACATGAAAAGCAAAAAGTAACTAGTAATTTGTATTTAAGATTGGTCTGCTACCCATTTATGTTCTGTAGAACTTTCGTATCTGAAGTAGACTACCAAATATATGAAAGCAGAATATAGCTACTATTTAGAGAACCATTTGAACTTGTTTCCGGATGAACTGGGAAGACTTTGGGGTTCTGAGGCCTCAACCCAGCCAGTCCTCAAGATGTCACTGAAAGCCCTTGATCTAGTCATCAGAAAGAATTCAAGGATAGACAGAACACAGCACAGCAGCACAAGCAGGGACATTATTAAAGTGAAAATACACTCTTGTGATATGAGAGATCAGGCGGGAGAGAGAAGGGGGGAGGGAGAGAGAGAGAGAGAGAAAGAGAGAATGAATATGCTGCAACCCTGGGGTTCAGGTGTCTAACAACAGTTGTTAACAAGGGGGTGAAGTAATCATTACTTAAAGCAGAGATTTCTTGGAAGCACGGGTTCCTGCTTTTTCTTCCTTATTTGATCAAGGGTTTCCTGTCTTGGCAACCACCCTGCTGGGCCTATCTGGTTTGATCAGGCCTCTTTGGAGTGCCCCCAGGACAGCCGGCTGACTTTCCAGGTAGCTGGCCATGACTTCCTCTTTGTGGGCCTTCAGGCATCCTGTTAGAACCTAATGGCCAACTCTAACAAAATGACAGTATTTAATTTTACTTTAAAAAATGATTAAGGGACGCCTGGGTGGCTCAGTTGGTTAAGCAGCTGCCTTCGGCTCAGGTCATGATCCCAGAGTCCTGGGATCGAGTCCCACATCGGGCTCCTTGCTTGGCGGGGAGCCTGCTTCTCCCTCTGCCTCTGCCTGCCACTCTGTCTGCCTGTGCTCGCTCTCTCTCTCTCTCCCTCTCTCTCTGACAAATAAATAAATTTAAAAAAATGATTAAGAAGATTTAGGGATTTCATTTAACCAATTGTAGTTCATTGCTTCGCATTTAACTTTTTTTTTTTCTATTTCATTACTTTTTAACCTGATTAAGGAACAAAACAAAACAAACGAACAAAAAAAGACTTTTTTGAAGATCAGGGTCACATGTATTGAACTTCTCTCCAAATATAGTTGTTTCTCATATCCTCAAACTTAGAAAGGTAACTGCATCGCAGAAAATTACATTACGTTATCCCTAATTGGCCTCAGGTTAACTGCTTTGGGGAAAGAGGAGGAGAGAGATATTATGGATTTATCAGCTGCAAAGCTGAATAGTCATCTGAATACTAGTGGTGTCACATTTGCATACCATTTTGGGATATGTCTGCTCCCAATGCCTCAGGTGTGACTTAATGGAAACTATCAAGTTTAAGGTTTTTCAACACTAGGCTAATCAGCAATATCTGAAAACCATGGTAAACTGTAGTAGAGCT
Source organism: Mellivora capensis (assembly GCA_004024625.1). NCBI lineage: Eukaryota > Metazoa > Chordata > Mammalia > Carnivora > Mustelidae > Mellivora > Mellivora capensis. The sequence continues at coordinate 42,405 of PISX010011991.1, read as the reverse complement.
ATTGCAAGGAGGCTTCAGACTCTCCTGATGTGAGCCATTGTCCCTGCAAGCTGTCATTGTTAAGTGACCTGTCAGATGCTGCAGGATGCAAAAGGGCACAAAAGTATATCTCTGTTGTTAGTTAATATATCACAAAGGCAAAGCATACTAAAATTCTCTTAAAAAATCATACCTGGCATTTCACCTGGCAATTTCACTTCAAATAATGTATCTTATATATAATCAAAAATTACAGAATTGACATTATGAATAATTGAACCTATATCCCAATATCTGGGACTGAATAAATAAATGATGATGCATCCATGCAATGGGTCATAGGCACCCCTTAAGAAGAAGATGTAAATGTGGACACATGGTCATTACAAATGGTTACATTTAAGGGAAATAGAGATTTCAAATGATATGATCCATTTTCCACACACAAATACATGCACATGCTATTATTTTGACTTATCTATACTTTTAGAATAATCTATACTGAATCAGCGATAATGACTGTATAGCTATATTTTCTAGAAACTTAGAATGTACTAAATAAGAGCTTTAGAATGTACTAAATAAGGCTTAAATTAAGAGCATGAAGGAGATCATTCTTGTCATTCTATTTAAGCATATCAATTTGCACAATTTTCGGAAAACACAACACCCACTTTTTTTTTTTTTTACTTTAAATGGAAGGTATCATAGGAAAAAGTCATCTTGCCAACTTTCAGTAGCATAACAAAGCAATGATTTTTAAGAGCTCGGCAATAACACATGGCTATGCAATGAAAATTTTAAAACATGCATTGACTTTTAAGACGATGCCTATTGAATATTAAACACCTGAAATTGCTGGTGCCTAAAGCACTTCATTCAGCATAATGTATATAAACTTTCAAACCACTTTCAGGCACCTGTTTTAGTAAATGAGGAGCAAGACGGAGAAGGAAGTTTACTACAAAATTGTTGGTTTTATAATAAATTGTTTTGGCTACTACCTGTATTTGAAACTTTGTCTCTAAAATGGGTGAAATTAGAAAAAAAATTATCAGATTAGTACTTGAAGGGTTTAAGAATTTAAATTAAGTTCAGACACACTTTTAAACATGTTCTCAATAATTTCAAAAACACAATTCAACTTTTATTTAGTATACAGTATTTGCATTTATAACATAAAATATAGAAGAAATTTGTTAAGAGGTAAACAGCAATTAAATCACCTCAAATAATTGAGTTTTACGCATTCCTTTTCAACCTTCGCTTATATGGTTCAGTTCTCAGAGATTGATATGCATTACAAATGTTCCTTTCATATATGTACATGGTGTGATATTCCTAATAAGATAAATTAATCCATAATGAATGAATAAAAGGGTGGTTAATTTAGACTACATAATTCTTGGTATGTTATAGAAGGAACTTAAAAGACATTGTTTTAACAAAATTTAGCATACCAAATTAAGAATATTTGACGTCAGAAAGGCATGCTTTGTATCCTGGCTATATGATCTAAGATAAGCTGATCACTCTGAACCCTGTTTATGTATATGTAAAAAGGATGAAATCATACCGTTTCTACAAGGTTATTTTTAAAAGTAAATGAGATGATGTTGGGAAAACATTGAGTGTAATGCCTAGTCACATGCTATTTGCTCAGTGGCACTTAGTACATTAACACCATTATTGGTTATTATAGCATTAGTCCACACAGTTTGGTAGCCATTGTAATAAACCAGAGCAGCAAGAGCTATCACCCCCTAATTTTTCTGACTTCTATTCACACTAACTCTCAAGAATTTCTCAGGTACATCATTTGACTATTTTTTCCCCATTCATGCTCACTCATTTCATGGTTAAAAGTAGTTCGATTAAAGTACCCTAGATAATGGACCATTTGCCACTAAACTCTACCCGTCTTCCCTCTAGGTTCAGGAACTTGGAATTTACTTCTTATGGAACTTATCTCATTCATTCAGCAAATTTTTGTTGAGGGTTTACCTCAAGATCGGCCCTGTGATAAGAAGTGCTGAGGTTAGAGATGTATGGGCTTCAGGACACTAACCTGTGTGTGAGAAAGTCTGAACCACAATCAGACTGGCTAAGATCCCAGCACTCCCAGTGGGCATACTTATTCCTCACTTGTCTTCCTTCACTATCAAAAGAGCATATAGAAGCTTTGACTTCTTGGAAATATGAAGTATAACTGCCTTCTCTGCTAAAATTTGATGACTTCATTCAAATCTACTTTCAAATACATACCTACCAAACTGTGACAATTTTACTTCATTCTAGAGAAGAAGAAAAGACACGAGGGTTTTCAGAAGGTGACTGAAACTTTCAGGCTTGTATTTTCCCTGGTAATGTTTTAAGGGGGCAGGGCAGATTTATAGCATTGCAGTCATCCAAGAAAACAGGGCCTGAAGACTGACAGAGCCTAGCATATATAATAACTTACTCAGTATCTAGAAGCTTCTGTGAATTGTTCCTTCCTTGTATCCTCCCACCCCTGCCAGGCATAGCGGCTTTTCAGCCAAAGGCTAGATTATATTAAGACAGACTGTATTACCCCACCATCATTCCCACACAAATGTGGGGAATGACTGTCCCACCCCTTCCCTAATACCTGTTTGATAGTGATTCCCCCAAACTCATTCCACTGACCTACCAAGGGTGTGTGTATAGACATTTCACTCAGAACTACTGCAGAAATCTCATCAAGGGTGATGGATGAGTTTGCAGAGTCTCCACCTGCTAACCAACTCAGGTGTCCTCTGCTCCTGAATGAGTTCCCATGGGATATTACAGATCGAGGACAGGTGAGCAAACATTTACCGAGAACACCTCCCTTCCCCGTGGAGTGCTAGATGCTAGATACTAGTATTTACTTGTTTCCTTTGATCCTCACAACAATACCGATAGCATTGTGACTTCAACCCCCTCTTTTTTTTTTCATTATATCAAAACTGCCTCAGAGGAAATCTTGGGGTCTCGCTATTAATGATTTTGAGATCTGTCTGCAAAGAAATCAACATCTGAATGATCAGGTTCAGTTATTAAAAATAGATATATACTTTAAGGGGCATCTGGGTGGCTCAGTTGGTTAAGCATCTGACTCTTGATTTTGGCTCAGGTCATGATCTCAGGGTCATGAGATCTAACGCTGCGTCGGGCTCCCTGCTCGGTGCAGAGTTTGCTTGAGGTTCTCACTCCCATTGCCCCTCCTGCTCCTGCTCTCTCTCTCTAAAATACATAAAAATAGGGGCGCCTGGGTGGCTCAGTGGGTTAAGCCTCTGCCTTCGGCTCAGGTCATGATCTCAGGGTCCTGGGATCGAGCCCCGCATCAGGCTCTCTGCTCAGCAGGGAACCTGCCTTCCCCCCCTCTCTCTGCCTGCCTCTCTGCCTACTTGTGATCTCTCTCTCTCTCTCTGTCTGATAAATAAATAAAATCTTAAAAAAAAATAAAATGAAATACATAAAAATAAAAATCTTAAAAATAAAAATAAAAAATATATAATAAAACTACCTAAATTTTAAAATAAAGTTTAGATTTATCTACTATTTCTTGAAATAAGATAGGTGATCTCATGATGCCACGTTGAATCAAAACCGAATAGTATCATGAGACAAATTCTTTTTTTTTTTTAAGATTTTATTTATTTATTTATTTGACAGAGATCACAAGTAGGCAGAGAGGCACGCAGAGAGAGAGGAGGAAGCAGGCTCCCTGCTGAGCAGAGAGCCCAATGAGGGGCTTGATCCCAGGACCCTGGGATCATGACCTGAGCCGAAGGCAGAGGCTTAACCCACTGAGCCACCCAGGCGCCCCAGACAAATTCTTTATTTTTGTATTAGGTATATATTTTATTGCTTTCGATGTGGAATTCATTTCTGATTATTTCTGATGGAAATTTTACTGCCCTGATGCGAGTTTGCTGTGATGACTAGAAAAGTATGTCTTTATTTTAATCTATTCCTCAGCCACTTCTCTGATGCATGGAAAATGAGCCTATTTCTGCTTAGCTCTCTCTTTCTACCTAGATGACTTAAAAATTGAGAAACTATGTCTAAAATAGTTTTTAAATGATTTCACCTGTTCTCATTTCTGTTGAGTTGTCCATAGCTTTCATATTTTGAGGTGTTGCTAGGCAATGTCTTTACTTTTTTTTTTTTTTTTTTTTTAATGTTT
>PISX010011991.1:0-38134 GCA_004024625.1 Mellivora capensis | reverse complement strand
AGGAAAAATATAATTACACGAGTGTATTGCCAGCTGTCTCTTGCATTCCTCTTGTGTCTCCTGGGACAAAATAAAAGTGACTGCAATTATAGTTCAAATCTTAGAATGATATTAATGTGATAGCTTTCTTATTTTTCATAAAGTTGTGTTAATGAAAAGGATGGCTCTGGTAATTTGTGCAGTACTACATTTTGTTAGTAGTTGTTAGTACTTAATATAGTCTTTGTGACATAATGACAAAACAATCTTTCTGGGACATATACCATGCCAGAGTAAAGCCTCATGGAACATCATTCTTAGTTATTAAATATTTTCTGATAATATTTTCTGCTAGTTGTGCCTACTTATGTTCTTCTTAGCAATAACTTATTTCTGTAGCAATGGTATAATATTTTTCAAATTTAATTACTTCGTCATATAAACTCAAAATTAGAAATTCTCATCATTTAGTGGTTTTAAAATTAAGAGGCATAAATGTTATCCATTTTCCTACAAACAAGTTTAAATATGTAAAGTTAAACAGAGTAAGTAATCTTAAAATTTTCAATGTATAATCTTAAAATTTCAAAATGCATAAAGTGTGTTTTTGTGATAGATTTATATGTGTATTGTTAACCCTAGGCAAACCAAAAGCCCAAGTAGCTTTAAAGGAAACAGTTGTATGGCTTTATAATCTGTTAAAAAAAAAAAGTCCATCTATGTAAAGTCAAAGTGCTTTTTCATTTGCTATGATTGGATTTTCATTATGATTTACATCTTCCTTTTAACTCAGTATGTATTACTATTTTTAACTATAAAGGCATAGAAAGCCTAGGATGCTATAGAGTACAAGTTGATGTCCTTATCAAGTAGATGAGGATAATTAATAAGTACAAAATGAACATATGAATATGCACATTAAAATATATCTCAAGTCCTTTTAAAAGAAATAGTAATTAACCAATAAATGATGATATGCATGCACGTTGTATGTATCTGATTTACATACAACAGCAGAAGCTACCATTAAGTGAGAGCTTTATTTGTGCTAGATGCATTCTTGTTATAATTTGTTCTTCACTACAACCCTATGTGCTATTTATTATAAACTCTATATTACAAATGAAGAATTGAACCACATGTTCAGTAAATTAGTCCTAAATTACCCATCCAATCTTTGATAGACCTCAGACACAATTCTAGGATGTAATGCTATGTTGTCTTAACACTTATTATTTTGTCCCCTGCCTTTTATATAAAGATACTTTAGAAATCCAGCCAAAGTTTAAAAAAAAATTTTCTATTTCTATCTAATAGTAGCGCCCAAAGATTAGTACAGGTGTTCTAATTGTAACAGCGCTGATTAAAGGAAAAGGCCTGTGAATAATCATTTCTACAAATTAGATATAAAGTAACCCCATGTTTTCTAGAAGATATCACTTTTATGTAGTCTAATAGACTACATATAGTACTTTAAATAAATTTTAAAAAATCAACAATATCTGACATTATATCCTCACATTTGGTGACAATGTGTCCATATATCTATCAACATGTTTTCTTTGAAAGATTAGAAGTGTTTCTTTTCAATAAGTTATAATGAATAAACTCCTAGATTTCTTGCCCACCATGTAAGAGTCTCAGTCTATCTTACAATGGATAATGGGAACCTCTTACTTAGGCTTTTTTTTTTTTTTTTTTTTGGTTCTGTGTGCTCATGATTTTAGAAAAAGATTACTGAAAGTAGCAAATACTTTGCTACCACATGAAAATGAAACAGTGTCCCAGTTCTTCCAGTCATAAGACTGAATTTTGAAGTTTATCTTTTAGCTTAGGAATCTTCTGTGAGTTGTTATGAAATTGAAGTTATCTTTCATCACTCATTATGTGGTAATGAATAAAATGTCAATTGTGATCTGTGTGTATATATATGCATATATGTGTATATATATGCGTGTGTGTGTATATATATATATATAATGACATACATGTATGTATATATATATAATGACAAGTAGGAAGAACCATTATGGATTTCTCTTTTCAGCAAAGCTGGTTTCCATTATTGCAAACAACCATATAGAGTGTCATATCAAAAATTTAATTATTATCCCTATTTTTCTTTTCTTAAGCTGTACTTTAGCTTCATTCAAAACCTCCCATATTTGATTAAAAGAACATTTTTATACATTGTATGACATTACTGTATAATGTTTTACATAAACACTTTTTAAAGATTTTATTTATTTGTTTTAGAAATAGAGCTCACAAGGGAAAGAGAAGAGAGAGAGGGACAAGCAGACTCTACACTCTACATAGAGTGCAGAGCTCTATGTAGGGCTTGATCCCAAGACCCTGAAATCATGACCTGAACTGAAACAGAGTTAGAAGCTTTAACTGACTGAGCCACCCAGGTGCCCCTATGTCAACATTTTTATATATTATCTTCTGTACAGTTTATTTTATTTTTTAAAGATTTTATTTATTTGACAGAGAGAGAGACAGCGAGAGAGGGAGCACAAACAGAGGGAGTGGAAGAGGGAGAAGCAGGGTTCCAGCTAACCAGGGAGCCAGATGCTGGGCTCTATCCCAGGACCCTGGGGTCATGACCTGAGTCGCAGGCAGATGCTAACGACTGAGCCACCCAAGCGCCCCTTTTTACATTTTAGAAATCGTGTTAGGTGCTGTTCATAGACCTTAATCCATAATAATGTTTAGCACTATTAGGCTAGAGTTACAATTAATAGAAAGGCAAGATAATAATTGAAAATGTCAAGAAAAAAATTCCATTTTTTTGGAAAATAAATTAAAAATGGCATTGTTTTTATTCAAGTTATTTTTCCTGATAGTAGCAGGACACTTTGATAAATGCAAGATTAGTCAGTTGTAAACTTCATGAGATTAAACTGTGGAGAGAATTGGCCAATGTATTCTTAGTTTATGATTTTGGTTTATTAACTATCACAGTTATTTTCAATTCTGACTTTGCATAAAAATTATCTCCAGAATTTCCAGAAAATATCTATCTTTGTATTCCTTTAAGTCTGGAGCAAGATCTGGGAAATTATTTAAACATTTTCTTAGTGGTTCTCATATAAGGTAATTTTTAGTGTCACTTGTCCATCTTAACTAGATTGTCTTTGTTTGATAGTAGATCCATGTAGAACTCTAGGTGATGTTACTCTCAATGACCAATTAATCCACTTGTCTCTTGGTCTTGGATTATTTATTAAAAGGCAAAATGTGCTCTCTTCTTTTTGAGTTTCATACCTATCACATGCTTACCCATCATACTTAATTCCATAGGCTTCTGTGTATAATTAGAAAAAAGAGAGAGAGAGAGAGAGAGAGGGAGGGAGGGAGAAGCAAACCATAAGAGAGTCTTAACTATAGAGAACAAACTGAGGGTTGCTGGAGGGGAGATGGGCAGTGGATGAGTTAAATAGGTGTAGGTATTAAGGAGGGCACTTGTGTTGGCACTGCGTGTTATATGTAAGTGGTGAATCATTAAATTCTACTCCTGAAATCAATATTACACTATATGTTAACTAACTGGAATTTAAATAAAAACTTGAGACAAAGAAAAATTTAAATCATGTCACCTTCTTAGGGAATGGTAAAAGATAAAAAAAAAAACAGAAAAAAAGAAGCAGCTTATTTTCATTTTAGAAATGTAAGCTTTTGACCACGTGATCTTGTGTCAATCCTAAAGTAGCACTATAATCACAAGATATTGCTAGTTTGGATAATTGGGAAAACCTAAAATTAATTGACTAAGAGCAGAGGGCAACACTCAAGTGGAAAACTTCTCTCATTGTACTATATTAATTTATTTTAAAGTTCTGTTTTCATTACTCTGTCACTGAGGCAAAATATCTAAGACTCCTTCATATGACTGCCTTCAGTGACAGTATCTAGGGGCTTCTGAAAAAGGCCATAGCTAAGCTTGTTAGGAGAAAAACCCATAGATATATGTCAAAGAACAAGCCTGGCTTACTTAATCTCTGGGTTCCAAGGTAGAGAAAGAGAGAAGAAAAGAAGAACACACTGGCTAGTCCATGTATGAGGAGGGTCCCTAAGATCAACCTTCTAAAGTCTGTTTATAATTTACTCTTTCCCCTCTCACTTTATAGATGATACCCCTAAATGGAGGGCACTAACCTTATCAGATGTGAAACAAAAATGTTCTAACTATAGAATGACTAACAAGATTTCTGCAAATGAAGTAACCAGTCTCATTACATTTTGGCAAACTTTTTATAGACCTGCATAGATCTATATTGTCTCTTCTTTTTATTTACTCATACAAAGGATATTTTTTTAAAAAATAATAAAGAGTAGGAAAGGATTTCTGTAGCCCCTTTATGACATCTGAAATATTTTAGGAAAATCTCCATATAGAAAAAAAGGAAATATATGGCACAAACAAATAATTCCCCACCAAGATTTCCTAATGCCAGAATACTCGAGGAATTTCCATTCCCTAGTAGGGCTGGATAACGTTTGGAGGGCTGAAAACCCTCTCTTCTGCGCTGATTCCAGGGGTCACTTTATGTGAGGCCTGAAACAGATTCTTTCTCATAACCCTCAGGCGGAAACAGCCCTGCTGAAAACACCTTGATCTTGGACTTCTAGCCTCCAGAACTGTTAAAAAATAAATTTCTGTGATTTAAACTCAGTGTGTGCTACTCTCTGTGGTAGCCCTACCAAACAAATACAATCATGGTGAAGCCATATAATTGGTTATATTAGTGTGTATTATTCCTGGAGGAGGAATTTGCCTGAACCTGCTAACATGGATCTGACAGTGTTGATGCACGAAAGAATTCCCATCTCACTCGTTAAATGATGTAAGCTTTAAATTGTAAGAAAAAATTATCTATCTTAGAAAAATTACAAGTAGCAGAAAGTTTTCTGGTTAAAAAAGGAATCTTAATCTAGGGGACAATTGCTGAGAAATAAACTGCTTCTGTGTCTAATGTAATATAAGAGGGTACTGTGGGTGTGTGCTTAAAGTAATATGTAAAAGATAAAAAAAGAAATCACATTTGCTTCAATTAAACACTTTTAAGGAAAGACCACATCATCAGTTCTAGAAATAGTTTATTAAATCTGTAATGAGTGACAATAAAATAAACAGTATGGCTAGAGACGCTAGTATTCTTAAGGGGTACATGGGTGACTCAGTTGGTTGAACATTGGACTCTTGATTTCAGCTCAGGTCATGAACTCAGGGTCATGGAATTGAGCCCCACCTCGGGCTCCACACTCAGTGAGGAGTCTGCTTGAGATTCTCTCTCTCTCCCTCTTCCCCTGCCCCACCCCCACATGCACTCACTCTCTCTCAAATAAATAAATCTTTAAAAAAGAAAAAAGAAAGAAATTCTAATATTATTACAAATATGTAAAGTTGACTGTACCTTAGAAATGAGATGGTTTCAATACCCTGAAGTCATTTTATGTCTGTCAATTCTTCATGAAGATTAAGTGAATGTATTTCATATTACAGCATTTAAAAGTTAGTTAAGTGGAATGCATGGATTAAATATAGAAAATAATTGTATATAGCAAATGTTTGTTTTGATTTTTCCAGTTTTAAAATATAGGCAGTGGTAGAATATAAATCCTGCGTGCATTACCCACTGCAACTGAGCTCCATTCTTTTCCAGTGTCATTCCCAGTTCCCTGTTGCCATAGTTGCTGCTCCGAAAATGCATTTTTCTAAAAGATTTATAAATAATGATTGCAATGTTTTTAGCTCTTTGTAGTGAAATACAATATCCAATGCCTCTGAGAAGAATATAAATCCAAGCACTAGGGAGCCATTCAGGTCACATCGGAGTCTTGTTACAAGTAGGGCAAGAAAAGTGTCTCACTGGTATACATTAATGTGCACTCTCCTGCCCACTCAGAAGATAAATTCCATGTAGTTAGGTTTTGAAGACATATATAAGACTGTTCTTAAGCTTTATATCTGTTTTAGTTACTCCAACATCTTGTCAAACAGAAAAAGGATGTGTTTATTAACCCTTCTCTTTACTTACCTTGCTTACTGTCATCACCCTTCTAAATGCTAAGTTAAAATGTTTAGTTTATAAGTGAACATGTTTGGCCAAATGCACGTGTTCTTAACATCTCTGAAAATTGGGTATATTCTAATCTTTATTGTAACAGGGAGTGAAGATACTCTATACTTGATAAGTTTATTTTAATTATAGCTCTTGATCTAAATTGAAAGTAAATATTCAAGAGCCATTTCCTGTCTTACTTTTTCCCAAAAATCAGCCACTCTTTACTGATTGAATAATTAAGTTATTCCACATGTAGCGCATGCCATCTGAAGTAGAAAATGTACCCAGAAATACCCCAAAACAGAAAACAGAGAATGATGGTAAAAGAGCTCAAATGTCTGGGACACCTGGGTGCCTCAGTCGGTTGGTTAAGCCTCTGCTTTTGGTTCAGGTTATGATCCCAGAGTCCTGGGATTGAGCCCCACATTGGGCCACCTGCTCAGTGGGGAGTCTGCTTCTCCCTCTGCCCTTCCTTGTGTTCTCTTTCCCTCTCTGTCTGTCTCAAATAAATAAAATCTTTTTAAAAAAGTAGCCTAAATGTCTACCATCCAGAAATAAGGAAAAATTTAATGTTTCTGATACACACATCTATGTGCAAATATACACATATATACATATCTGATAGACAGGTATGTGGCATAAGCACACATTACTTGGCTAGTCCAGGCCATGATGCACTAACAAAACAAAATTTTAGTAAGTTTAAACAACAAAGGTTCACTTCTCCCTTATCTCCATACTTTTCAGTGGAAGGGTTTGCTTCCTTTAGTTACTCAGGGACCCCAGGCTGGCAGAAGCCCCACCATCTCATCATGAAGGATCAGGTTTTACCATCACAGGAGAAGAGAGTGCTGCAGGGATCCTCACCAGCAGTCGAATTCTTTGGCCATCGTTCATGAGCCAGAGTTAGTCACATGACACTGACTAATGGAGGTGAGGAGAAGTGTTTTTCTCACATAAGTCCAGAAAGAGGATATATGTCTGTAAATAAACTAGAAAGATCAGCCACAATGTTCTTATGCACAATTATTCATTCTTTTCTTCTGTCTCTGGTTCTTTCTTGTTTATGCCTCTCAAAATTCCATACAGTACACGTAGTAAACTTAACCTTTAGCGTATTCATATCTTAATCAAGAGTGTATCAATAACATTAATATTTTCATGTTAATAAACAGATACCTATATCATCATTTTTGTGGGTCCCTAATTTTCTATTATATGGATTTCTGGAAAAATGCTCCACTCTTTCCAATTATCCCCTTCTTTGCTTTTTCTTTTAATGAGTTGAGCCCTGTAATAGTCACAGAGTTTGGCACATATATAATGAATTACAGTTTAATATTTTCTTTCTGCCTTGTATGTGTCTTCATTTGGTACACACTAAGTTCTCAGCAAATGTTAGCTCACTACCTTTGTCATAATTGCCACTCTTCTCATTGGGACCCCATTTTTACTATATCTTATAAAAATTCCTCAATTTCTTATTTGGTGACTTTTTTTTTCCTTCTGATTCTACATTTTGGTTCTATGTCTGCAGTGTGTCATATTTTCCTATAGATATCCATGAGAATTTATAAAGGAAAGGAATCAAGCATACAAGCTCAATGCACTATCTCAATATGAAACTAAAATGTTTTCTGTTGACACAATATAGTATATTTAAAAAACATACTGAACTTAAAGTTATGTGATCTGGATTTAGTTTCCAAATTTCCTACTAACTAGTGATATCTTTTAGAGAAATAATGTAATGGAGTTGAGTTTTTATTTAACCATTCCAAAAAAAGGGAATAACAACAGTTTAAGACTTATTAAATAGAAACATGTGGGCCACATGCTAAAATATAATGGTCGCTCGATCCAGATTTGTTCATTTTCTTCTTCTTCCCAATTTTACTCTTATCTGAAATTCTGAAGCACACAAAAACTCTGCTAGATATTTATATGTGAGTTTTATAATGCTACTTTTAGGCTTTTGATCTTTACTGGCAGTCATTTAAGTTGATATCACTGGAAATAAATAAAATATACCCATGTAAATATGAATGAGATTATTTAACATTTTATGGATCCTTAAAAGTTGAACTGTATTTTTGAATTAAGAATATAGGGACAGCTGGGTGGCTCAGTCAGTGAAGCATTTGCCTTCAGCTCACATCACGATCCCCAGGGTACTGGAATTAAGCCCTGCATCAGGCTCCCTGCTTGGCAGGGAGACTGTTTTTCCTTTTCCCTCTGCCTTCTGCTCCCCCTGCTTGTGTGCTCTCTCTGTCAAATAAATAAATAAAATCTTTTTCTTTTAAGACTTTTTATTTATCTATTTGACAGAGAGAGAGAGAGACAGCGAGAGAGGGAACACACAAGCAAGGGAAGTGGGAGAGGGAGAAGCAGGCTTCCCGCTGGGCAGGGAACCTGATGCGGGGCTGGATCCCAGGACCCTGGGATCATGAACTGAGCCTAAGGCAGACAGACACTTAATGACTGAGCCACCCAGGCTCCCCAATGAATAAAATCTTAAAGAAAAAAAAAAAAAAGAAAGAAAGAAAACTGTGCTGAGAGAGAAAGAGAATATACCAAAAATAGACAAGGTATAATTTTAGGAATAAATAGTATAAATTAGTACTAAGATATTTGTTGATTTTCTAATTCTTTTAACATTATTTTATGACAGTTTTTAACTCATGAAGCTCCACATCTTATACCAAACTAGTTTGGATTGTGCCACAATTTCAGTTAACTGTAGTTTGCTTTACAAGGAGGTATAATAAAGTCTTATCCCTACTAACACAACTAAAGTTTTATTTCCATCTCCCACCTGCATAATAAAATTCAAATAATTTTCTTAGTATTAAGAAAATTTACGGCAGCTAATAAATTCCATCTGCTGGGAACACACCATTGAGTAGGGCGCTGTCCCTACCTTATTCAGTTGGTTAGATGTAGTGTTATTCCTAGGCTATGAGAGCAGAAAAGGGGCATGTAGCCAAGCAGTAATGCCCTCCTTTATGAAGGTTGTGTTGAACTGAGATAGAAGAATGCCTGAGCTGCCTGATGACTGGTAACTCAGGAGTCATAAACATTTTGGGGAGCAAATGCAGTATGGACACAAATTCTAAGAATTATAAGTAATTGAGTGTGACAGGAACATTTAAAAATCCTGAAACTATAGGGAAAACAAGGAGAAAAGGAAGCAAGAATTATAGTTAGGACCATATCATAAAGGGACTTATGGGCTAATTCTGGAACTTGGACTTTGAGAGCAATGGAATACCACTGGGGATGAATTCAAGCATCCAAGGAAAATTGCCAAGAACATGTTAACCTCTCAAACATAGCATATGATGGCTGGGAAATGTATCACCTAATAATTACTGGTAATTACTGATAGTGCAACCACATTTGTGTGGACTGGAATTTTAAACTGCTGCATTATGTCTCATGAATCACACAGTTCAAGATTCCCCTTCCAGCCTTGTATATGTTTTCATTAAATTTCACACTGTTTTAGTTCGCAGAATGTTTAATATTGCTTACAAAGCATTAAAAAATTAAGCAAAGTCAACTAATAAAGAAGAAATAAAACCCTTCTTAATATTTCTATCAGACAGTAGTAATTCCTCCTGGATGTTTTTCACGAGTTTTCCCTGTGGGATTAAGAGAGAAATTAGCTGGGAGCAAGTGGCCAAGAGAAAAGATGAAGGAACACTGTTTTGAGAAATATGGAAGATCGCAAAAGAGATTAACTATATGTGGTTCCTCATAGTAAATAAAGATTCACCTCAGAGTTTTTAAACTTTAGAATGCTTTTATTTCAAACAGAATTTAAGACAAAAGAAATCTTACTGTATATTATTAAATATGAAATTTAATCAGCATGCTCACTCTGGAGACAAAAATAGTCCTGAGTATAAGCCCCAGAGTCCAAGTTGTCAGTAGTAACCAAGATTGCCCAGTAAACAACAATCCCTAAAAACACAACATACCTTCTTGATCCTGCGAGTGTTATCGTTGGCATGAGATTACTTAAAAAAAAAAAAAAAAAAGGTTTCTTTGTCAGCTGTGCATTATGAAGCCCATGGTTAATATAAATGTTAATCAGGTTATGATAGTAGCTCCAGGGATTATGGTAATCGCATAGCATATAACGCAAGCATAAATGTTTCAATTTGAGTGTGAATATGTAGTTAATGAAGAGTACAATCACTTAACAAACTGTTTTTGTACTCATGGTTTACAAATGTCAGGGCTATAAATTCATTATCTTTCAAATTTTCCTTTTCAAAACAAAAACACCTATTTTGTATTAGTGCCTGAATTAAAACATGTTACTGTAGCAAGGGGGAAAAAAAAGAACTGAAGAAAAAAAAAGTACGGGGAAGCCTGAGTGGCTCCGCTGGTTAAGCTGCTGCCTACGGCTCAGGTCATGATCCTAGGGTGCTGGGATCAAGTTGCGCATCAGGCTCCTTGTTCAGCGGGGAGCCTGCTTCTCTCTCTGCCTCTGCCTGCCACTCTGCCTCCTTGTGCGTGCGCACTCTCTCTGACAAATAAATAAATAAAATCTTAAAAAAGAAGAAGAAGAAAGAAAAAAAAAGTACAATTCTATTACCACTCTGTCAAAACCCCTTTCACATCTGGGTGATGCTGGACAAGATCCAGTTCATGGATATACAGATCTTCCTTGACTTACAGTGAGGTTATATCTGATAAATCTGTCATAAATTGAAAATATCATAAGTCAAAATGCATTTAATACACTTAACCTACTGAACATCAGAGCTCAGTCTACCCTAACTTAAACATGTTCAAAACACTTATATTTCCTACAGTGGGAAAAAATTATAAAACACAAATCCTATTTTATAATAAAGTATTGCATATCTCCTATAATTTAAGGAATATTGTACTGAAAGTGAAAAACAGAATGGCCGTATGGGTACAGAATGGTTATAAGCACATAGCTTGTTGATTCTTGTGATGGTATGGCTGAATGGGAGCCCTTGCTCACTGCTGCCCAGCAGCGCAAGAGAAAATTTCATACTGCCTATCACTAGACTGGGCCAAGATCCAAACTCAAAATTTGAAGTATAGTTTCTATTGAATGTATATTGCTTTTGTACCATTGTAAAGTCAAAAACTCCTAAGTCAAACCATGGTAAGTCAGGGACTGTCTATAGTATTGTTTTTAATGAAAGGATACAACTATAACTATATGTAAGGGTTATTACTTAAAAAAGAAACCTCTGGGGGCACCTGCGTGGCTCAGTATGTTAAGGCCTCTGCCTTCGGCTCAGGTCATGATCCCAGGGTCCTGGGATCGAGCCCCACATCAGGCTCTCTGCTCAGCGGGGAGCCTGCTTCCCTTCCTCTCTCTGCCTGCCTCTTTGTCTACTTGTAATCTCTGTCTGTCAAATAAATAAATAAAATCTTTAAAAAAAAAAAAAAAGAAAGAAACCTCTGACACTATAGTGTAGAGGTATTTGTATATCAGAAAACAGATATTCATTTTCAAATATTTTAAATGGCAGGGCCTTCCAAGTGACTCACTCGATTGAGCATCCAGTTCGTGGTTTCTGCTCAAGTCATGATCTATGGGTCCTGAGATCTAGCTTCATGGGGCTCTGTGCTCTGCAGGGAGTCTGCTTGAGATTCTCGCCCTTTCTCTCCCTCTGCCCCTCCCCCCACACTTACCCTCTCTCTCTTTAAAATAAATAAATCTTTAAAAAAGTATTTTAGGGGTACCTGGGTGGCTCAGTCATTAAGCATCTGCCTTTGGCTCAGGTCATGATCCCAGGGTCCTGAGATTGAGCCCCACTTCGGGCTTCCTGCTCAGCAGGAAGCCTGCTTCTCCTTCTCTCACTCCCCCTGCTTGTGTTCCCTCTCTTGCTGTGTCTATCTCTGTCAAATAAATAGCTAAAATATTTAAATATATGTATATACTTTTTAATAGAAAACGATTTTCTATTATAATGTGGGAGCAGTAAATTTATTGATCCATTAACTCTTTATTATTTTTCTTTCCCAAAGTTAAAGGTAAGTAATGTGGTAATAACTTGTAACTTAATTTTTGTGGCTCCACTCACAAAAATTACAGTGTAAAATTTTGAAGACCAATTTTTTTTTCCTTTTATATATTTTTTTCCTTAATTGGGTGTGTTTTACCATTGCAATGGTATATTGATATATTGGACATATTACACTAGTAAATAGTAATTCTTAAAGCCAGTATGTATAATAATTTTCATAGTTTATGAATATTCTCTTCTAATAAGGCATTGCTTTTTTACTTCTGTTCCTTTTATTTTTCATCTTTCTTTTGGAAACATCAACTTGTCATATACTGTTCTCTTTAACATATCTATTGTACTCCCTCTCCTTGATAAAATTTATTTTTATCTTTTTAAAAACATTTGTTTTCTCTACCATTTTTAACATGTTTGTTGTCTTCAAATTATGTTGTAATTTCACTGAATTTTTTAAATTTGTTTTACTCCTCTTTTTTGTGTTTCTCTTTTAAATTTATTATTTCATCTGTTTTTTTTTTAAATAGTCTATTCTTTGTGCTTTATCTCTGCTTCTGATTCATGGGGACTATGCTCTGTTATCATCTACTTGGTATGTCAGTTTTCTGTGTCTTTCTTCTGAAGCTTCTGTTGAGTCATATTCAAAGGTAAGCTTTTCACCCAAATCATGAAGTTTTTATTTTCCTCTTTTCCTAACCATTAGGACCAGTGTTTTTTTTAGCTTGCTCTCTTTTGTTTTTACTCGTCCTTAAAGAAAATCCAGATGGCAGATTTGTCCAGTGCTCAAGTATGAATGGATTGCCCCTTTTTGTACACTTGTGTTTCGGATAAATTTTGCATATAGGTATATATGTAATTTCAATGTGGAAGATACTTTCCTGAGGCAGTATCGTTCTCTTTCATGTGCTGCTGGGTTCTCTATGTTCTGAAATAGTGTGTAAAACAAACAAGTAAAAAACAAACTATAGTCTCCTTAGTGAATTTCTGTAACACTTTTCTTGGGGAACCTATGCAGGCTTTACCTGTGTATGAGGTCTGCGTTGCATAACTGGAGCCGGCTCACCCAGTAGTCCAGTGGGGCCTTGCTGGGGGATTGCAGCTGTGAATACAACATTGTAATTGATTTTCTCTCTCTACTTTCCCCACCTGTGTGAAGATGGAGAGTAGAAGATAGGATGGGGCAGGGAAAATTAAAAAGATTAATTTTGAATAGGTTTTCCTATAGGTAGGCTATAAGCTTCAATTAATGTCATTTTTACTTCTAAAAGTGTGACAATTCAGAGATAGTTCTTTGACTTTCATTTTTCCCATTAATGCGTATTTTTATGAAATCTGGTGTAGGCTATATTGGGAATTCTTATTGAATACCAATTTAAAATAGAAGCTCTTTTCTTAACTGTCTTTATATCACTGTGTAGTTCCTATAGTGTGACTTTCTTTTTGCTAGAGGTTTTTATTCATATACATATATCTATTTTTCAATGGTGATTTATAGTGAAGGAAAACTGTCAGTGAAGAGAAAAAAATCATTTGCGTTTTATATAATGTTAAAGTAGCAGATGCTTAAAGGCCAAAATATTAGTTGACATTTAGTATGTTTTTAATCAATTTAGCTTTAGCTTTATGATATTATTTGGCTTTAAATAATTTTTTGAATTAGATAAAAAGAGTAATGATTAATAGTTAAAATTCTCAACTAACATCCCTTCTCAAAATTCATAAAAGTAGCTTAGAATGACTTGTTAATATAAACTTTGACTACATTGTATTGTATGTATTTAAAATCACTTTCATTTTACTAAATTATTCAGTATGAGGAAAAGAGTCTTAACCTCTTCAAAAATCTAGATTTTAATTTGTGTGTACCCCAGCTGAATTTACAAGACTGAAGAAATCCCTCAGTTCAGCTGATTCCCAGTACTCTTTCAGCTCTGTAAATGGCAGGAAACATACAAGTTTGCCTGGTAGAAGAGCATAATCTTTCCAAAGTTCATTAGATTATAATCTTCCCATCAGCCACATCCAATGTAGTTTAACATGCCATGAAATATGAAGTTAGACATCTATAATTCATATAAGAAAGCTGTTATTTATATTTAAAGAAGATATTTTGTCTTATTTTGTCTGGCAGAGCAGACTTCTCTATTCTTTAAACTTCGATTTACATTCATTTTATGTGTTGCCATCCAGTAGAGCTTGTTTTAGCCTACATTGTGAAGATGGAGATATATGTAATTGGCAAAAACTGTGAGGCTTAGAATACCTTCAAGTTTGTGTTGCATGTTCTCTTCTATTTCAGACTATCGGGATCTTTTTAATATTTCTCCTTCTTACAGGATTTCTGTAATACTTGCTTGCAATTATTCATGCTTTTATATTTTTATATTTCTACTGGCGAAATACAATTTTTTAAAATTTTGTGTTGGGGTAAAACGAAATTTACGTAGATTTAATTATTCTCATCAATTGTGTAATGCGGCACTAAGGCATTTCCTTTTACTACAAGGTGAAAATACCTCCATTGTTTTTTAAAGAAAATTTGTGCTAGAATATCCACAGATAGGTATTGGAAATACTGCCTTTAGGAAAATAGGAGGGCAGAAAAAAGCCACAAAACATTATTAGAATAGATAAAGTGTTTCAGCCCAGTTTTGTAGCTATCAGGGGTTTATATCGTTTGACCTTTAGTTAAATACTCTGAGCCTCCAGGAACAAAGGCTCTATAGTAGCATTAAGTATTACTGCTCTTATCTTCATCATCTAAATGCAATCTTTAAACTACTTAAGATTCACCTCTCACTGTTGGACACTTTCTTTAATACCTCTGTAATTGTAAAGAGGACTTTGATGAGCGTATTAAGGTTTCCCCAGCTTCTGAGTGAATTGCCTGTTTAGTGGTAGATAAGCAGACTTCAAGAACTGTTGAGATTATCAACATTCAGTTTCCTTTGATTTCTTCATTTTCTAATTTCCTTAAAATTCATCTCTTCCTCACCACTGTGAAATCGTGTAAGCAAGCAAGCACCATGTTAAGGTAGAAGGAACACAGAAGGATTTAGGAAACAAATTCCATTCTTGACTTCATCATTAACTTTGAATAGGATCTTCAGAAAAAGTACTTAATCACCTGCAGAATGGAGTGACAGGACCAGACCATCTGGCTTGGAATATTGGGATTATTCAAAAACGTATTTAATGCTTACTCTGTACCTAATCGTATTTTCAGTGATTTGCTGACACTTCAGAAGAACAAATATGTTCACCTGTCCACACGGAATTTTAAATACAGTTATCCTTTTCATTTTAAAGTACTTTCTATATATAAGTAAAAGATATGAGATTGAAAGAGAAAACATTTTACATTTGAAATAAAACATAATTATTCACCAGTTTAGATAAGTTTGAATTTCTGGATGTGTAATCTGACATTAACTAATATTAATAGAATATTATTCCCTGGGACCATAAGTATACTATAAGAATTATTAATAGGCCATTTTGTGCATCTTTGATATATCCACTACTATAAGTATAGATCCCTCCCATGTAACACACATCCCAAGGAACAAATTGGACAATAAGTACCTGTTGTCTATAAACTCCTAAATAAATAGTGAGTTTTGCTTGTTGGACAAAGAAAGGAACACAGTAATGGAATTTCAGAATCCACCTAAACAGTTGCAAAGTACTGTTTTTACATATATAGGAGACAACACAGGAACAGATCTTCTGTTAAAAAGACAAAACCAGGGGCGCCTGGGTGGCTCAGTGGGTTAATGCCTCTGCCTTCGGCTCGGGTCATGATCTCAGGGTCCTGAGATCGAGCCCCACGTTGGGCTCTCTGCTCAGCAGGGAGCCTGCTTCCTCCTCTCTCTCTGCCTGCCTCTCTGCCTGCTTGTGATCTCTGTCTGTCAAATAAATAAATAAAATCTTAAAAAAAAAAAAAGACAAAACCAAACAGTATGAGCCAAAGTTGTTTGGTAACTCACCTGCATTTTATTTTTAACTATTTTATGGAACACGACAGAAGCCAGTGAACTAACGTAGTAGTCTAAGCAGTCAAGCTTTCTCTTCATTAACTCTTTGTATGTTTGGCTGTTTTTGTCACTTTGTTTAGTTTAGTCAAGTTTTCCTTGACACATTTACCTACATCAGGGGTTCTATCTCACCCATTTGCATGTACCCGTCCACAGTTGAGAGGCTAAAGCTGTTTGAACGTAATATATATCATTTCTATCCTGCTTTTTTCCCCCCTAATGAGAATTTAGCAGTTGGGAATAGTAGCAAATTGACAACCCTATCACCTAAATCACAAATCAGATCAGTTCTTTTATGGTCAAAGCTGAGCCACATAAGAGGTTGATATATGAAACTTCCTATTTCACCCCTACTAATTTTAAATTTACTTTTATCATTTGTTTAATAAGTGAATTAATATTTTGGTCATGGTGGTTCACAATTCTTCAGTAGATGTTTGAAGATAGCAAGCATGAGAAACACTAATATTGCCCAAATTGTGATCAATGGAAGCTTCAGCTAAGAAATCTAGAATGCAGGGGCTCCTGGGTGGCCCAGTCTGTTAAGCATCTGCCTTCGGCTCAGTTCTTGATCGCAGGGTTCCAGGATGGAGCCCCACATCACTTTGCACACCCTGCTCAGCAGGGAGTCTGTTTCTACCTCTCTTTCTGCCCTTCCTCTCCCCTCTTCACCCCTGCTCACATGCTCTCTCTTGCACTCTCTCAAATAAACAAATAAAATCTTAAGAGAAAGAAAGAAAGAAAGAAAGAAGAAGAAAGAAAGAAAGAAAAATGTTACAGTCATGATGGAAAACAATGTAGAGATTCTTCAAAAATTAAAAATAGAACTACCCTATGATCCAGCAGTTCCACCTCTGGATATTTATCCTTAAGAACTAAAAGCAGGATCTTGAATAGATAATTGCATGCCCATGTTCCCTGAAGTATTATTCACAAGAGCCAAGAAATGAAAATGATGTAACTGTCCATCCATGGATTAATTGAAAAAGAAAATCTGGCATATATACAATGGAGTACTAATCAGCCAAGAAAAAGAAAGTAAATCCTTCGATTTGTGACAACAGAGACGAACTTTGAGGGCTATTCTAAGTGAAATAACTTAGGGAAAAATAAGTACTATATGACCTCACTTATATGTAGAATCTAATAAGGCTGAACTCATAGAAACAGAGAATAGATTAGTGGTTGCCAGGGCCTGAGGGTTGGGGAAAATAGGAAAATGTTTGTCTGAGGGTACAAACTTTTTAAGAGGAGTATGTTCTGGGGATGTAAGAGATTATAAGAGGAATAACTTCAAGCGGTCTAACAGATAGCATGGTAATTTTAGTTCACAATATTGAATTGTGTACTTGAAGGTTACAGAGTGTATTTTAAATGTTCCTACCATAACAATAATAAACTAAAATGGTAATTATGTGAGGTGAAGGATATGTTAACTAACCTCATTGTGGTAATCACTTTGCAATACATATGTATATCAAATCATTACATTGTACACCTTAATCTTTACACACTGGTATACTTCAATTATATCTTAATTAAAGAGGGGAAAACCTAAAAAAAAAAAAAAAAGAAAGTGT
The DNA here is from genome assembly GCA_004024625.1 of Mellivora capensis. Classification (NCBI taxonomy): domain Eukaryota; kingdom Metazoa; phylum Chordata; class Mammalia; order Carnivora; family Mustelidae; genus Mellivora; species Mellivora capensis. The sequence continues at coordinate 20,447 of PISX010011991.1, read as the reverse complement.
GGTATGTATATAAAATGAAATATTAGCATAAGATAGAAAATTCTGACATATACTTAAACGTGAATGAAAGTTGAGGATATTATGCTAGGTTAAATAAGCCAGTTAGAGGAAGTTAAATATTGCATGAGTCTACTTATTGAAGTATTTAAAGTAGTCAAACTTATAGAAGCAGAAAATGGAATGATGGTTACCAGAGAATGATAGAGGGATGTAGGAGTTGCTGTTTGGTGAGTTCAGAGTTCCAGACATTCAAGATGAAAACGTTCTAAAGATCCTCTGCATAGTGTTGTCCATATAATTAACAATACTTTACTGTCCAATTAAGAAATTGTTAAGAAGATAGCTTTCATATTTTGTGTTAGGTGTTTTTACCACAGTAATAAAAAAAAAAACAGCTCTGAGAAGTAACAAACATGACTTATTAGGTTTTTCAGAAGCTGGTCCCAATTCTTATTCACACCTTTGAAAATTTGGGAAGGTGAAGAGAGGGCTAGAAAAATAGAAGACCCTTGACACAGAAGGTTGGCTAGTTGCTAAACTTCTCATGGAAAATCATTTTTAGTAAAATAAATAAGCTTTAAGAAGCCTCAAAAGTATAAACTCTAGAAACACTGTTAGGATCTCCAGAAATTATGAATAATATGAGGTTCTGAAATCCTGAGGATGATTTTGCTAACTGTGAGCTGCTTATAGACTTCCACAATATCTAACATCAGAAGAAGCTCTGAGCATGGGTTTCTGGAGTGAAACAATATAGAGAGGACTAAGACATTGTGCAAACATTAGCCAAATGAGATTGACATTGATTTCAGATGAAATTCTTGAACCAATTATAAAGGAAATTATTAGTGAGTACCTGAAAGAAGAAACACATACCACTCAGTTTCAGTATGGGTTCACACAAACTAAGTCATGTCAGACTAATTCAATTTCTTCTTCTAATAGTGTTAGTAGCTTAATAGATCAGGGATATTAGAGACACTGTAGACAAGGTCTGAATTTCAGCCAGGCATTTGACAAGTCTTCTGATGTTTTCCTTGTTGACAAGATAATTGAAATGAGCTGGATTTATGAGCAATTTCTACTTGAAGAAAAGTTATGGTAACATGTAAATAATTTTAAAATATTAAACTAAAAATGTTATAACTTTTTATGTGCAAGCCATTGCTATGTCCTTTATATGCATGCTCTAACATTTTCAATCCTCATAACCTACGAAGTATTGTAAACATTCCTCAAGTAAGAGAACTGAGGCAAAGGAAGATTAATTGCTTCGTTTAAGGTCATGTGTACAGTAACTGACAAAGCCACAATTTGAGCACAGTGTATATAACTTCAAAACCATACCCTTAACCACTGTGATACACCACATGATGCTCTTACATTGATGCTACATGCTTAATTATAGCATGTAAATAAATAAATAAATAAATAAAAGATATATTTATCAGGTTTGGCATAATCTGTATCTGAATAAGAAATATTCTGGAGGACATAATACACATTAGAGTTTGTGTCTTTGAGTTAGTTTTCCCTGGCTACTGTAACAAATTCCCACAAGATTAACAGCTTAAAACAACACAAACTTATTATCGTACAGTTTAGTAGGCTTGAACTCCAACACAGGTCTTATTGGATGAAGAGGATGGTGTCAACAAGGCTACATTCCTTCTGTAGGCTGTAGTGGAGAATTTGATTTCTTGCTTTTTCCAGCTTCTATAAACTATCTGCATTCCTTGGCCATGGCCCCATTACATCTCCAAAGCCAGTAATGTTGCATCTCTCAGTGCCTTGCTTCCACAGCTACATCTTCTCTTGACTCTCTCCTATTTCTGTATTCCACATTTGTGATTATTATATTGGGTACACCCAAATAATCTAGGATATTCTGCCAATTTTAAGGTCAGCTGGTTTACAACCTTAATTCTGTCTGCAAATCTAATTTTCTTTGTAACCTGGCATAGTCATAAATTCTGGGGATTAGCCTGTCAGAATCTTTGGGTGGGCTGTTATTTGGTCTGCCATGCTCCTTATAATTAATTCTCTATGTTATAAAAAGGATGAAATTTGGTTTTGTCATTTAGTAAGCATTGTTTTTTCACTTCCAGAACAATTTGCATGAGCTTGCTAGTGCAATTTCTAATTTAATATGTCCTGCTTAAAAATTTATACTCCTCTTCATAACATTCAAACAACTTTCGTAAGACCCATGAAAGTTGAAAATTTTTGAAGCTGGATAATGGATATATAGATTTATTATATTAGTCTACTTCTGTATATATTTAAAATTTTCAGTAAGAAAGATTGAAAATAGACTCAGAGGTTTTATTAGACTCTATAATAGTGATCCATATCATGAGAATAAATTCAAAGCTAGTACAATATGTACTAAGATAATGGAATTGTAATATATAGATCAAAAGAGCAGGTGATCTGCAGTGTTTTAATGGTTAAACAACAATTGACATATGATATCCACTCTTGAGTGCTACAATGGAAAGAAATGTAGACAAACTAGTACATAATTCTAGGAGTGGTTAAATGACCAATAAATAGCAATCTATATAAACTTGGTCAAAGGAATAATATTTAGCTTGGAAAAAAAGCTGGAGTATTATCAAGTATTTAAAGAATCATCATTATCATCATCAAAATTTATCATCAGTATTATAAAAAAATATATTATCATCAGTATTACCAAGTATTTAAAGAATCATCAAAAAAAAAAAAAAAAGTAAGTTTCTTTTCCCTGGATCCTGAAAAACAGATATTTAGGAGATCCATAGAAAGAATTTTTGGTGGGGCACCTGGGTGTCTCAGCTGGTTAAGCGTCCAGCTCTTGATTTCAGCTCAGGTCATGATTTCAAGAGTACTGAGATCAAGCTCCAGGTGGGGCTGGCTGTGGAGCTTGCTTAAGATTCTCCACTCCCTCTTCCTCTGCCCCTCCCCACAATGCTTTATCTCTCTAGGAAAAAAAAAGGTGGGGGAGAGGGGAGGGATGGAGGGAGGGAGGAAGGAAGGAAGGGGAAAGGAGGAAAGAAAACAAAGAGTTTTTGGTGTCTGTGATGGTTTAAGTTACCCAAAGATAAAAGAGCCATCATGAAAGACAATGGGTTGAATGACCCCATGAATTGGATCTAAGCAACAGGTTGTTTTGTTTTTTTTTTCAAATGTTTGTAGTTTCTTGTAAATGAGGCTCAAAAGTAGGTGATGGATAAGTTTTACCCTTTTAATTAGCAATAGACTCCTCCAAAAACATGCATCACATTCTAAATTTTTTGGTTTTACAGAATCACCATTGTTTATTATAAGCACACCAAATTGTTTAGAGGTGTGAAATCTCATTGCTTTGAGCCAATTTGCAAAGGGCATTTGTGCATCTTACTAAGGACAGTGGGATGTAATGCTTCAGGTACTGAAATACTAGGCCCATAAGGGTGATTGTGGGAGGAAAAAAACAATACTTGCCAAATGATGCTGAGCCAGAAAGTGTTGGAGTCCATATGGCATACACTACTTCCTAACCTGACTTCTACAAACTGGTGAAATAAGATACTGTGGATGGGGTATTTATATCCCCCACACATATCTGGGTCTTTTCTCTCCAGCTATATTGGGATAACTTCCCCTTGGCTCCCTTTAAATATACTCTGAAATTAATATTTCTGGCTTTTTATTTTTCTTGCCAACTCTTCCTATACACCTTTATGGAGTTTTGGGAAAATCTTTTCTTAAGTGACATTTAGTGCTCTACCCCCTGATTTTTCCAGCAATTGCAGTCTGTTAGCTCTTGCTATGAGATACTTGATGAATGAAAAACATATTTCAGGGGTGCACATCAAGCCTGTATGTCTATGCATAGGATAAATTTTTAAAATCCGTCCAGCTGTCATAGGATAGTATTACATGCAAAGAAGATATTTTTGATTTAATAATGGGTGCTTAAACTCCTCATTTGTTCATAAATTTAATGTTTCTATAAATGTTTCACAGGTATAATCTCTCTTGAGATTATATTTCAAGAAGCAGTGAGAAAGGAAAAGTGTTCTAAGGAAACTGAGGAGATCTTTGGCCAAAGATCTTTGTCTTTGGCCAAGGTCACATTGCTGGTTAAAAGTCAGCAGAGGTGCTACTACTATCCCATACTCAACCCTCCAGACAGGAGGAGAGTCCGGCTTTGAACCTTGGACTTCTAATTATAAGTTCACTGCTCTTTTCACTATGCCATGTGACCTTTCCAAGTAAAATGCCACATCTTTCCAGTATGATAATTAGCTTTCAGTGTGACTTTGAGGCAGTGATTCTTCCCACGGAGAAAGAGAGAGAGTGAGAGAGGGAAAGAGAGATGGGGGGGGAGCAGAGGAAGAGAAAAATCCCAAATGAAACACTCGGTTAATCCTAGCAAATGAATTTGATTTATTTTTCTTATGAACCTAATCAGGGCTGGAATTAATCTGAAATGAATAGCTACAGTTTTCTCATCTTGAGTTTGCCATATAGAGCTACTTTTAAAAGTACTCAGTGACATTTTAGAGTAAATATGACAAGCAAATGTAAATGTAATTGCACGAGTCATATATGGTGTGAGTCATTTGTAAAGTTCACTACGAATGAGCTATATTGCACAGAATCCATTTGTCACTTAAGAAAATGAGATCATCTGCTTTAACATATGAAAGGAGGAATTTAACAGCGCATTAAACTCAGTCCAAGCCAGAAAATGTCCAAATTACTACTCCCTAGTGGTTTGGGTTCAAATAATCTAACCACAAGGATATTCCCCATTCACTCTTCTCTTGACACATGATGGTAGAGAAAAGGCATGGAGCATCTGAAGAATATGTTTTAATATTTTATGTGTTTGAGAGGATATCTGAATAAAAGACAGATGGATATATCTTCTGTTTAGCTTCACTATTTTATGTCTCTATCCTATAAATTTTCATAATATTCAAGTTCTAATTTTCTGGGAGATACTATGCAATTAGCCAAACAATGATTTTCTTTGTGATATAATTGGCCAGATCAGAAAGAGAAAGGTAAAAACTTATGCTGAACTACAACAAAGTATTCTTCATTTCTATGCAGAGATAAGCTGAAAAACAGTAAAGCTGAAAATAGTAAAATTTATTTTCCCAGAAAATAGGCTCTGTGTGCCATTGTTGCTGTCTGTAATTGGTTTTGAATATAACTGTTTCCAAAAAGTGAAAGTAGAGAACAATGAGGTACGTGCCCGATTATAGAAAACTATTTCAAAATGCACATTTTGGATTATTCCTTCTGCACTGACATGTGTGCTGTAGTTGTAAGTCAGTGGGCTTGCCTATTTTGTTTTAAAGGTGGATGTGCAAGATCACAGAATTCTGATAGAAGATTAAAAAAAAACAACAACAACCTATCATATCTGGGACAAAGTGAAATAAGGCAACTAACATGCTTATCCACACCCTGCCCTCTTTCCCTGGACTCTAAATTTGGCTTCTTCTCCTCATTGTTTGTCTTTGGCATTGTTGAGCACCTCCATCCCATCCTTATCAGAGAGAGCTCTCCTGTCTACTCACTGCTAGAAGATACGGGTTGTTTCAAAATCCCAAGTGCTTCCTTGATTCTAAGCTTTTTCCTTCCATATTACTCCAGCAGGTAGGGTTGGAATTAAACATGTCTTTAGAATAGAAAAGTATATATTTAATTTTTTTTAAAGATTTTATTTATTTATTTGTCAGAGAGAGAGAGCACAAGCGGGCAAAGTGGCAGGCAGAGGCAGAGAGAGAAGCAGGCTCCCCATTGAGCAAGGAGCCCAATGCAGGACTCAATCCCAGGGTCCTGGGATCGTAACCTGAGCCGAAGGCAGGGGCTTAACCGACTGAGCCACCCAGGCGTCCCGGTATATATTTAAATTTTATAGTAGTTATATGTCTATATGTATTTCTTAGGACAAAATTCCTTCTTTTTTTCCTTCCCTGCCTCTGTTGTTTCTTTCTATTTTTTCTTTGTAGCTTTTGGCATATTATATATTTTTACATGTAATGCTTGCCTGACACTCCGACATAGTCAATTTGGAAACTTTTAAGCAAGTCAAAAAATAAAAACACTACCTTATTCTAATAAGTAGAGTTATAATTTTGTGGTAAATGTAGAGAACAATATGGAGCTGAAGATAGACTTATTTTATTTGGAATCATACAAATCAATTCAAAGGACTTACTATGATATAAATAGTAGAAGGGCTTTAAAGATTTTATTTTAAGGGCTTTAAAGATTTTTTTAAAGATTTTATTTGTTTATTTGAAAGAGAGAGATAGCACAAGCAGGAAAGGGGCAGAAGGAAAGGGAGAAGCTGACTCCCCACTGAGCAGGGAGCCTGACATGGGAATCCAGGTACACCAAGGATTGTCTTAAGTGTGGGGAAGTCCTGTGAAACTCATCTTTAAAACCGAATACATGTAAGCAGTCTTTTTTTCCCCAAAAAACAAAAACCTCTAAGACAATCTCTCATTGGGGTGCCTGGGTGGCTCAGTCAGTTAAGCATTTGCCTTCGGCTCAGGTCATGATCCCAGGGTCCTGAGATCAAACCCTATACTGGGCTCCCTGCTCAGGCTTCTCCCTCTCCCATTTCCCCTGCTTGCGCTATCTCTCACTCTCAAATAAATAAATACAATCTAAAAAAAAAAAGGAAAAGAAACTCTCTCATTATGGTTTGGTTTAATTTGGTGTCACATTAACCTCGAGGGTCTATGAAATTTCCGATGCTTGCAGTTAACAGCAGTTTACAAGACAGCATTGTCGCTCAGGCTGAGTAAAGGTAAACACAGATGAGGTTCAGCACAGGGAGGAATGCATTTGTAGATGCCTAGAGGCTCATCTCCTTCTGTAGATATTCTGGCAACCACACTAGAGCTAACATAGTTTTTAAAGCCCTTCTACTATTTATATAGTAGTAAGTCCTTTGAATTGATTTGTATGATCCCAATTTTATTTTCTGGGGCATTTTTGCACAATAACATAGCCTACAGAATAATTCTGTCTGATTATCAGTTATATTTTTAAATTATATTCAAGAACATTTACTGAATGTCTATGGATTTCATCAGGCTATATTTGGTTCTATAAAAAATCAACAATTAATTTAACACCAATTATGGAAGAGACTGATCAATGCCTTGGAGACAGAAGAGAATCAAAACATTATAGAATACCACCTTCATCTTACGGAATTTTATAATCTAACTTGAAAGTTATAAAGAAATCCTTGCAGGAACAAATGCAAATCAGTGTAGGTGGGTACTAAGTGTGTGGCACAGAGAAGCGCTGTGGAAGTTTTAAGGCAGGAGAGTATTTATAAGCAGCCAATGTGGCTTATGGATACGTCAGGATGACTTTAAAAGGTCCCTAGCAACCATTTTTCTTTCTCTTCTCTTCTTTATTTTGCCTTTAAGATGTACACTTTGATTTTTGGATAGTATGTGATTTCCATCACTGTTAGGAGTCTAGTATTCTTGCATATTAATACTCATCTTTGTGTCCTTTAGAGGCTGTCCCAGAGCCTGACACGTGCACTGGTACCCACGGTTAAATGAACAGAACCCATGCACAGTGAGAGCCAACAAACCCTCATTACTTTTCATTTGCTTTCAGGCATATACACTGTCAAGTGATCTGGGTTTTGGAGTTCTAGGAAAGAAGGAGGGACATAATAATAGTTATTTTTAGTTAGTATGTCTGTGGCTCCCTTTATATTCATTTTAACAGTTAGATATCCAAGCCTATAGTAGATGTTGTGAATGGGTCACAATATTAAAAATCCAAAAGTTGTTTTAATGATAGTAGTATAGCCCCCAAAATCCCTAAGATCATGCATTTAATGTAATAGCAGTAATAGGGGTGCTTTTTGTTGTTTTGGGTTTTTTTTGTTAAAGTCTTTTGACACATTATAACTTAGGTTTATTAATGTCACTTGGAAATCACTGATTGAGTACCTAAATTTTAGCCTTTGAATACATTAGAGGAAAAAAATGCCATAGAGGTATAAAGTATTCCCCAGCACCAAACTGAAAGCATTTTTTTGATTCTTTAAAAAAAAAAAAAACCCAGCCATAAAAATATATGGTTAGGTGAGCAAATTTATCATCCAAACACCATGACCTTTATTGCACTTGTGGTTTCACCATGCTCATCTGCAGTCTGAGATATTTCTCCATAGGTACAGATACAGCAGAAAGCCAAACCCACATGTAAAATCACCGAATGAACATTAAAACCCTTGGGTTCCATTTCATCTAGATGCTCATTAACCTTTTTGTGATCTCTTAACATATAGTGTGAGTAACAGAAAAATCTCCTGCTTTATGGCCAAAAAACTTAACGTCACGTGTGTGTGTGTGTGTGTGTGTGTGTGTATTCACATTTGAAAGAGAAAGCAAAAGAGAACAAGAATATGAGGACTTTGGAAATGTAAAATTTAGTATTATTTCCCCAGAGTGAACATAAATGCTGCCAGAATAATCAAATTAATGAATCCCAAGCATTGTTAGCTTCTATTTTTAAGAGAGACTGAAAAAAAAACACATTTTGTGGGGTTAATTTCCTAAGAATTTTCTTATATTTGAAGTAAGAAAGAGATAGACATCTTTCATCTACCAGTACAGGAAAAAAAAATGCTGGTTACAGAACATTAGGATACATAAATGGCCATGCATTTTGTAAAAAGCAATGCATGATAAATATCTAATTAGCAGTTTAAGAATCTCATAAGTTAATCTATTTCTAAATCCCCTTAGATATGAAAAGCAAAACAGAAAACTGCAAAAGAAAACTTTAAATATTCCTATGGCATCTTTTATGTATTGGTCTTGTTATTTTGTTTCTAAAGAGGAAGTATAAGATTAGAACAGAGCATTGTGTTTTTATCCTCCTTACACATTTTAAAAACCTTAAATCTAATTCCCTGAAATTTCTTAATTCACTCTCCAACTTACCAGATTTTGTAAAGAATGACTCCCACCTAAAGTTTACCCAAACCTTTAGGTTATTTTTGTGTGTACATGAAGGTGTTGTCCAGATGAGTTTAAATATTAGCTTATTGTCTTCCTTATGCTAAATTTATATCAAAATGAAAATAAGGTTTAGTGGCCAAAATTTTGCCATAATGATTATAAATTTGGGGTAATAGACAATACAGGGTAGAGCTCTTTTTTCTTCAGGGTGCTTGTTCACTGCACCCTGAGAATCTGAACTGTTGAAAGTAAAACAGATGCTCTGAAAATTATCAGGCTTGTATTTAATTTATGCAGTTTTCCCATTAATAGCATTATCTATTTAACACATCCATTACATGTCCTCAGTGTTAATTTAGGCAGAAAAAAAGTAGCAACTTCAAAAGGAAATCTTCCATTAAATTAAGGATATTGACTTTAATGGATGTCCCAAATAGACATGAAAATTAACAGGATGAAAAAACAAGTTGATTAAAAGTGGTCCCATTATAATTTGTTATGCCACATAGAATGAAAATATTAAGATGGAATTCACTAAAAAAAGTGCCAATGAAAGCTCTTTGTACTTTAAAATACATGACTTTAAAAGCTATCAAATCATAGAATCTTATGTAAAAATATGTCTTTCTACAACTCTGAATAAACCTGTGTCTTGCCAAAAAAATACCTTGATATTTACAAGATTCACTTTGTTTTGATGATCAAGGAATTGGAAATGGTGATCAATTCACTTGTTTAAGGACCTCATTTCATGGAAATTCTGTACCATCTCAGATGGGGGCGAATTGCTGTTCCTTTCTGCTCCCCACTTTCTCCTCTTTCTGTATCTTACACTTCACAAATATCTATTATTATGTTCATCAGATTGCTTGAGATTCTTTTGTAATGATTTATTCTTTTAGACATCAAAATATTTCTATTTCTCAAGATACTCCTAATACAGTACCAATATGCCTGAGTAATCAATAAACAAACAGCTCAATGAAAGTCACAGGTGGCAAGGATTATCCAGCTAGGGTGGAGAAGAAGAAGCAAAGACCCATGCAATGGCCACAATACAGGGCAGTGGAAAGGTGGCTTAACAGGGTGAAAGGGAAGTTGAGTGGGAACCAAAGATTAACTGCCTTTTTTTTTTTAAGATTTTATTTATTTATTTACTTGAGAGAGATAAAGAAAGAGCATGTGTGCATGTGTGGGAGGGGCAGAGGGATAGGGAGAGGAAGAATCTTAAGCAGACTCTGGGCTGAGTGCAGAGCCTGACACAGGGCTCAATCCCATGGCCCTGAGATCAGGACCTGAGCCTAAATCAAGAGTCAGATGCTCAACCAACGAAGCCACCCAAGTGCCCTGACAAATTATCCTCCTTTATGATATTGAGTATATCTAGTTCGGCAATTTAACTTACTAACTTTTTTAATCCACTGATTCATCTGTTAAAACTTTTACTGAACACTTATAATCTGATTGGCTTTGTGTAGGCAGGGGACATATGAAGATAAATATGAGGGAGACCCAATTTGGTCTAATGTAATTAATGAGCTGTAATTGTAAATTATCACATGGTAATACATTTCCATTATTCATTTATGATATGCTTACTGAGGGCCTTCCCTATACAGGGCATTGGCTAAAGAGGTCAAACAACATTACTGTCTTTAAGGAGCTATCTAGTGGAAAAGGACAAAATTAATTATAAAACCCCACGGAATATGTATAGTGTATCATGTGTTGATAAATGCACAGAGAAAACAAGTGTTACAGAGGTAATGGTGACTATGCTTATTCAGAAAAGGGGAGGGATGGTGGGATAAATTTCTAAGAAGAGTTGGAACATGAGCCTTCTTGAAAGAGGACTAAGAATTAACTAGGCAGAAAACTCTAAAGAAGGAATTGGATATTCTGGGCAATGAACACACCAAGTACAATGGCTTGGAAATGTTAAATTTCCAATGCCATGATGTAGTCAAAGAAATTTAAGTAATACCTTATGTTTGAATTACCTGTGCTTGTAGAGTAAATATACATAAAACTTGATGGTGGAGGCATGTTTTGGTGGGAGATAAGAATGAAAAATGGTGGAGGGTAAGAATGGAAAAGTAATCTGTTACTGGGTCATAGAACACTTTTAATCCTACATGAAAATGTGTGACCATCAAGCAATAAATAATAAGTGGTAGCAAAGCATGAAAGGATAGACAAACAGCATAATCCAATTGATCCTGCAGAAACTTTGGCCTGAGTGGTAGCCTGGCAAATGAATTAGAGGAGGGTCAGTAGAAGCCAGGAAGATCTTTCAGGTGGCTATTTCATGGCCTAGACTCTAGGTAGCTAATGAGGCATGAACTAGGAAAAGGGGATGGTATCAGAAATGTAAGTGGTCAAGTAACAGTGTGGAAGAAGAATAACATGGGCTGTAAAATGAGGATCCTTGAGAGTCAGGTTCCTGAAAAGGAGCAGACATTTCTTTCAGAAAATATCCTAATAAATTTTAATTCCACAGAGTCTTCTATTATACGTTTATTACTACACAAAATTAGAATTATCTTCTTCATAGAAAAGGGCATCTGGAGGAGAACCAAGCAAGGGTGACCTTATTTTCACACCAGTCATCATGGAGACACCTGCATCTAAATAATCTCCTTTTAGTGGACATAAAGGAAGGGCAAAAGGGTGCCATTTCACAGCCTTCCTTGGCAAACCAGGAACAAGACCTATTACCATTTTAATTTTTTTTCTTCCAATTAAGCCCTAACTTTTCAATTTTCTAGGTCAATTTTCTAAGCTGTCCCTTTCTTTCTTAAAACCAGTGACCCAAATACATAACTTATTAAGGTGGAGGTTTTTCCTTGTACCCAAGCCTCTGCAGAGGGATGCAGAGGAACAGGTGCTGCCTTATCTGTCGATCCGGACATTTGCCACAGTTCAGATCTTAAGTCATCATCTTTCCGCTTTAGGGCGTGACTGTGGTCAGGGGACCTCAACTTCTGTGTCTCTCAGCAATTGCAAGTAGGAAAGACACTGCTGAATCAGCGTGGAATGCATGGTCCTCTGTGAAGCCCCCATGTTGCTTAGTAACCCGGAAGCATAATTCAGAATTTAAGGAAGCGAGGCTCCAGGAGTTTAGTCTAAGCTCTTTCTAATAAAGTGCTGCTCCCAAAGATAAAACATTTAACTTGTCAGTCTCTTTTATTTTTTGATTTTTGTTAAATGCTGTAAATACGCTTCATATAAAATGTATGCCAGGCAAGCACAGATTGAGCAAAGCTCTTTGTGCTCTGAAAGAAAAAGAAATTAGGAAAGAAAAGAACTTGACAAAAGTCCTTGTTTACAAGTGAGCTCTGTATAATCATGCTCTGTATAACGAAGCACTTTTCCCCCCTTTCATTAAAGTCATTAGTGATTATCAGCAACTGGTATATTTGAATTTCATTTATATTTGTTAATGGTCCTGGCTTAGAATGTCTAGCAGACACTCTGATTCAGTAAGTTTCGTGTAATGACATATAATCTATTGTCTTCCTTTCATCGGTGAATGCTTGTCATTAACAACATAGTGTGCTTATTGCCTTCCTTTACTTTGTTTTTTGACTATCATTTTATCTCTCCACCATATTATCAGTAACCTAGTCATATTTACTGAGCCCCTTTTACTTGCTATCATTCAATTTTACTTGCTACCATAAAGAATGTTAAGTTCTTTAACTTTTTTTTTTTTTCTTTTAAGAGAGAGACGCTGAGGAAGAGCAGAGGGAGAGGGAGAGAGACCTCAACCAGGCTTCACACCCAGCATGGAGCCCAACATGGGGCTCAATTTCATAACCCTGAGATGAGACCTGAGCCAAAACCAACAGTTGGACACTTAACTGACTGAGCCACTCAGGCGCCCCTGTGCACTACCAGCCTTAATAAATTGTGGGTCTATCTAACTAGGTCCATCGTGTCCTGTTTTACAAAGTCAGTTTAGGGAAATGGACATTTAACCAACTAATCATACAAATATATATAATCACACCTTGTAATAGTTGGTTTGAGTGAAAAATGCTGGAGGCTGTGAAGAATTTATAACAAGAAAACCTAAAGTAGACAATGGGAAAAATGAAGCATCAGACAAGATGCCCCAAAAGAAATAAAATTTGAGCTGGAATATGGAAAACAAGTAGAAAGTAAGAAAAGAGAGGAGAGAAAGAAACAGTTGCAAGTGAAGGAATCAGTATATACAAATTTCAGTGGTTCTCATCTGGAGGGCTTGTTAAAACAAAAATATCTGAACCCCACCCAAAAGCTTATGTTTCGGCAGGCCTGAGTCAGAGTTCATGAATTTGCACATATTGCATTTCTAACAAGTTTACAGGTGACACAGCCCATCCTGGACAGAAGAGCATACTTTGAGAACCACTGGCTTAGATAATTAAAGAAAGGTCATTATGGTGAGTCCACAGTTAACTATGGAACAAGTGAATGAGGAGACAGAAATGTAGAGAGAAGACAGATGAATTAAACCCTTAAAAGATTTTTTTCATAGTTTAAAGTGCAGTTGGGATGACTTTGGTGGATTTTAAGCCAAGAATTGATGTGATGACATCTGTCCTTTACAAAAAAAATCCTAGGTATATGGTGTGCAGAATGAATTGAGGGGAAGTAAGAAGAATGCATGATGGAAGAGCCTGTTGGGAGATTGTTCCAGGGATCAGAGAAGAGCAATGGCAGGGTGATAGGAATGGCAGGGCAAAGATTTAGAGAGATACAAGGGATAATCAGTAGGGTGAAAAGTCAGTAAGACTTGGTAATAATTTCAGTGTAAGAGTATTAGAGAGGAAAGAGTTAAGAATGACTCCCAAGAATTCTGTTTGCTGGTACCCAGATTGTAGTATGTGGTACTATCCATGGAAGAAGATTCTTGAAAGAAGGACCTACTGAAAGTGGATATGATGAAAAGGGAATTATAATGTCGATTTAGGAAATTGAGGGTTTTGTTTTGTTTGGGGGTTTTTCTTTTGGGTTTTTTGGGGGAGAGGGGAGGTTTTGTTTTGTTTTGCTTTTTAGTGGAAATGTCAAATGCTCATTTAGATGTACTTGGATTTAGACTTGGAGCTGAGATGAGAAGCAGGTGCCAAGAATAAAAATTTGAAAGTCATTGACTTATTGATGGAATTTGGAGTTTTGTATATGGATCAAGTCATCAAAGATTTAAGTAGAGAATGAGATTACAAAAAGGCTTAGACTAGTTTAAGGAAACAAAACTAGAGAGCAAAGAATATGAGCTAATAAAGGAAACTGAGAATAGTAGAGATGTAGGTAGAAAAAATAATATAGTGCTGTGAGAGGTCTAATCATTTTCAAATGGACTTTGATTTGGCATTATTTTCCCATTTCTGAAGATGTTTAAGATCCTTTACTTAACATCAGTGCTCTGATGTTTTATGAGCATCTATTGAAACTTTTTCTAATCTTTTAAATTCTCTTTTTGGAAAATTTTATTGTCTAACAGTATGAACTTAAAATTCATAGTCCATAGCTGGATATTTTTTAACTTGAAAATGGCATTATCAATAAATCTGCTGGAAAACAGTTTGAAACAAGAACTACCAGGGCAAACTAGAATATATGATCTCTCCACATTCGTCATAGAATGGAACTCCTAATCAGTGTTTTTAATTTTCTACTATATTTTCAATTGCTTCACTTTCAACTTTCTGGGAGATTTCTTCAATAATCATTGAAACACTAAAAAGCTTATTAGAAGATTTATTTGGGGAAATTTTATTCCTACGGCTTTACTGGAGAGAGATCAATAAGATAGCAAGGCATGACTTATTTTTTGTGGGGGGACCCTTTCCCTGACCAAGTATCAGTATTTCAGTATTTTTGTTTGTTTCCTCTAGATGATAAAATGTATTCAGCCATCTTCCAGTGTCTGGTCTCTTTTCAGGGAGCAGATTGGGAGAGAAGAGAAGGGTCTCCGAGTTTAGCCCATGTCAGCTTGTACTCTCCCTGCATTCAGATGCCTTGCCTCTGCACACCAGTGGTTCTTACCTCTTCCACATTCAGACCCTCCACAGCTCTGTCCACCTGCAGTATTGTCCCTCTGCTTCCTGCAATCAGAAGAACTAAGCCTTTCAGATGATTTTAGCACCAGTCTCTCACCATCCACTATCATTCCTGCTGGACCATCTCAAGAGATTGGTGGGACAAATAGGTCCTTTTCCTATCATAATCTTCTCTGTAGACCCTTGGAATATAAATTTGTCCACTCTGCTAAATCATTTACAACTCTTTTGTCTTCTTTGTTTTCCAGGAATCAGTGGAAATATTATTTTAGTCCAGATGTCTACTTAACATTTTTACAAGTAAAATTTACTCCACTTGAAATTTATTTTGCAATATAATTAGGTAAAAACCTTCATTATTTTTTCTGCTAAAATAATCAGTTGTTGTAGTGCAATATATTTAATTATACATTTTTTCTCAGCAATTAATGATCCTACTTTTTTATAGACTGAGGACCTTATACACTTCCTTGGGATTGAAAATCTTTTTCTCAAGGTTTCATGTGTATTAAATCAAATGATATGTGTAAAACTATGTAGCATGTTACTTTGAACATGCTACTAATACAGTAAGTATTACTGTACTGTTTTCTTCTCAAGTACAATAATTAGAGTTGTTAAAATGCAACTTTATAAATATGCTGAACAAGTAGAACACAGAAGAAAGCTTTGCATTTTATATTATTGTTCCTTTTTTTCCTCTGTTGTGTTGAGCAGCACCTCTCCTTTGTCCTTCCCTTAACATATTATGATGACATGACTCCAAGGCTTTCTCAACTTATAAAAGCCATTCACTGTGACTTCTTTTGGTGGATGGCTCATTATATTTTCCAAGACCCTGTTGTTTTACCATCTTTGAAAACAAATAAAAATGACACTTCTAAACACTCCACTAAAACAAATTAGATTTATTCTGAAGAGCTCAGTGAACAGCATTTTGAATAAGATCCATTATGGGCTTTTTAATTAAATGAATATAGTCATTTCATAGAGGCAATTCTCATTAGTAGAGCAGTATTGAGATGACCATTTTATTCTAATTGTGCTGTGTGTTTATATAAGGGGACTTATTTTAGGGTTGGTTTGAATAGATTTATATCTAATCATGTCTTGACACCTAGTGCACGTTTGAAAGGTAAATATTACTGCTTTTCCAAAAACAAATAGTAAATAAAACAATAGAATAAAATAAATAAAAATACTTCCTGCTAGTAATTTGCTTTTCTTTTATTTGAATTGGGAAGAAGAGAAATTCGATTTCACATATCATCTTCTATTCATTACTTGGCTTTCTTTCGATTTCTTTACCTTTGGTAATGGACTGAATGTGTCTCCTAAAAGTTCATTATACTGAAACCCTAACCCCCAGTGTTGTTATATTTGGAGATGGGGCCTTAAGGAAGTAATGAAGTTTAAATGAAGTCACAAGGGTGCGGCCCTGATCTGAAAGGATTAGTGTCCTTAAAAGAAAAGACACCAAAGAGCTCACTTGCTCTCTGTCTCCACATTCATGAACCCAACTAAGGCCATGGAGGCCACTTACAACAGAGAATTCTATAAACAGCATGCCAGGAAGAGTCTTCACCAAAAACCAATTGTACTGTACCCTGATCTCAAACTTTCAGCCTCCAGAACTGTGAGAAAATGATTTTCTGTTGTATAAGCCACTAAGTCTGTGGTATTTTTATGGCAGCTTGAGCTGGCTAATGTGCTTTCTTATGTACAGTTCTGAAATGCTAATATTCTGAGTTACTGTGAGCATAGATGTGTAAATGCTGTATACAGCTCCAAAGACAAATATTAAAGAAGCATGAGCTTAACATATCTTTTCACAAGTTTGAACCTTCATTACCTGAAGTGCTTTCATTGCATAGATACCATTAGGACAAGGTACCAAGAAATGTTGGGACATTTTACAAGAGGAGAATGTGATTCCAGGTCAAATTATCCAGACATAAAATTATGTATCCAAGTGACTTTCTTATATAGAGTACAACGTGAAAATTTGGGGTGAAGAGTAAGTTTCTGGGGTCAGGAGGAATCCAAAAATACTACCTCAACTAGGTCATTAAGGGTAACATTCTCTGTGATGTCATCTCAATGGTATATACTCTTAGTATGATGTGATATGCCTGCCTAAAACCCATAATCATAGTTTAACTATGAGAAAACTATCAGACAAACCCAAATTTAAATCTAGCCTACAAAATACCTGACCAGTAGTCCTTGAAACTGCAGCGGTCATCAAAAACAAGGAAAGTCTGAGGAACTGTCACAGTTTATAGAGTCTAAGGAGACAAGAAAAATAAATGATAGAGTATTCTAGATGGGGTCCTGGAATAGGTCAAGGGATATTAGGTAAAAACTAAAGGAATGCAAATAAATTGTGAACTTTAATGAATAATAATATATCAGTGATGATTCATTAGACAAGACAAATGTACTGTACTAAGATGTTAACAATAGGAGAAACTGGGTGAGGATTATATGAGAACTCTGCACAGTACTATAACTTCTCAGTAAATCTGAAAATACTTGGAAATCAAGTTTATTGTATATGTGAGGGTTGCTATATGTTTATTTGTTTTTGGTCAACAAGTTTAGTCAACAAACTCAACAAGATCCATAGACCAGGATAGAGAGACCCCTTTCTCCAAAGATCAGTAGTAGTCCTAATGCTGTTAGGAATCCTGCACAGACTCTCACTCATGTTTCATCCTAGGTTCCTGATCCCAGGTACCACATGGATTAGTCAGGAGAGAGGTTTTTTTAAGTGGCTTAGAGTAATCCAGTTTTATTTCATTTTCACATTTCATTTCCAGCTTGGGACACCAAGGGGATCTGCTCACTCAGGGACCAAGGATTATTGAGAGCTTCATCCAACAGTATGAACTTAAATGAACTTCCAGGTTCACAAGAACAGGAAAAGATGTCCTGGATAATTTCACAGAGGAATTCCACAGCTTTCGTCTAGAAATGATGCATGTTACTTTTCCTTATCACCCACTGACTAGACTTTGTCATATGACAGTTGCCAGCTGCAAGAAGACTAGAAAATGTCGGGAAAAAATAGGATATTTGGTGAGCAGTATATTTACCATTGATTCATATTTCTTCATTTTTTAACTATTCCTTGGTTTGCATTTATCTATTTTTGATTACTACCAAAATATTTGAGAGCACTATTTTTATAACTGCTTAATCTTTGATACTCAAAATACTCTCAGTCTCTTCTCTAGAGGAACTGTGAAACCAAAACAGAGTTCAATTATTCAGCATCTCCTATGGACTACACACAATATTCATGGTTCCTCCAATTTGTGCCTAAGACTCATCATTGGAAATAATAATAAGAAATATGAAATGACTGCAAGTGTGAATATAGGAAATTATTAATTTAAAGTTATTGCCTAGTGATGGGGAAAAGTACAAGTTACTCTATGGTTCATCTCCTGAAATCATTACTTTAAGATCGTCTCCAATTCCAGTGTCATCAATTAGTATAAGGTCCCCAAATGCATTTTGACCAGGCTTGGTGAGGCTTTATTTTCATAAGGAAATTGCCCTCTTGCCTTCTAAATTGGATAATTGCAATTCTAAAAACCCACTCAGAAATGTAAATGTTCAATCGCCTATGAAAATGCTGTTTTGACATGCACTTATTGCATCTGTGCCTATGAGTATAGTTGAATAAGCTTTTGCTTCTTGGTACAAGCTCAGTTTATATTTACCTTTCTTAATAACATCAAAAACAGAATGATGACAAATTAGAATCCCTTTCATGATGTGGTAGTTAAGGGCTATTAGAAAAATATATTGGCAAATTTTGACAAGAGGTGGTTTAATACCTAAATATTGCTACCCATTTGTGTAGTGTTGTGTTTTGAATCACAGCTAATCATTAAAACTCACTTGTACAGGATATATTCTGATCCCTGATATACAGATTACATATCATTCTATATCAAAAGCAACCATTCAACTAACCAAACACACACAAACTTACAAATACAATTTCTTGAAAGTTCCACTCTTATTTATTTATTTATTTACTTACTTACTTATTTACTTATTCACTTATTTACTTACTTACTCACTTACTTACTTATCTCAATACCCATTGTGGGGCTTGAACTCAAGACTCCAAGATCAAGAATCACATGTTCTACCTACTGAGCTGGTCAGATGCCCCAGTTTTAATCCTTTCACTTATAGGTCAAGTGGTAAGGAAAATCTAGTGTAGGAAATGTGGAGAGGACGCTCATATACACTTGTGCTTTGTTCGTGTTTTCAATCGCTTCAGCATCTTCTTTAGGAAATTTCAGATAAGCATATTCTTTACCTCTGTAATCTGCTGTGACTTACAAATTTGTAAAGCTGAGTATTGTGTAAATTCCAGAAATATTACTTCTCTGTTAAAAATATAATAGAGACTTTTATAATCTTTTCATATAGAATTTTCTCCTGGTACTAAAAGGCACCCTACGATCTATTAGGCTGATCTTTTAATTCACATCTTAAGCCTCCTGACACTGAGCTTTTGCTTGTTTCACCAAATAGAATGTCCTCTCCTTTCCTTTTGGTGTTTCACTATATATTCACAATAATTAACTGTAGAGTTATGAGTCTATTTTGACATATAGCTCTTAATGTGGACTATTCTACTGAATCTCTTTGCTCATCAAACATACAGGTGTTCCACATGGAAAGGATGAAAAATAAGCTGATTATAGAAACATTGAGTAAATTATTTGCTCTTGATCTTGCGATTGTTATGCCATATGTATTGAAACACATTCATAATCTTAATTAACTTCTCTCTACTCCTGGGTCTTCACCTAGACCACTCTCATTCATCCTTCATCTATAACTTCAGAAAAGAGCCTCTCACTTTTTAAAATATTTTTTTAGATTTACTTATTTACTTATTAATTTGAGAGAGAGAGACAGTGAGCAGGAGGAGCAGAGGGAGAGGGAGAGAGAATCTGAAGCAGACTCCAGCTGGTGCTCTCACTTTTTAATTCTGATCTGGTCTCTTACTGTTGACCTCCATTCTCCCCATACCTACTGTCAAGGAATGCATCACTGCTTAACTGCATGTTCATTTGTCTATATCCTTCTTAGGTTTCCCTTACAAGATGGAACAATTCTATTTTGATTTTTTGTTTGACTATTTTTTTATTTGATTATTATTGCTTCATCAATGTAGTATATAATCCTTGAAACATAGCTAGCTCTCAAGAAATTGCTATTATAAACATTGGGGTACAGATGGCCCTTCTTTTCACCACATCTGTATCTTTGGGGTAAATACCCAGTAGCGCAATTGCAGGGTCATAGGGAAGCTCTATTTTTAACTTCTTGAGGAACCTCCACACTGTTCTCCAGAGTGGCTGCACCAACTTGC
>PISX010011990.1:0-62500 GCA_004024625.1 Mellivora capensis | reverse complement strand
AATTGTAACTGCCACTTTCTATCAAACTCATGTGGTTGAAAGAATGGTAGGGTTAGCAACCCCAAAGAAGAGAAGCTGTTTTCTAGAATAAAAGAGAGTGGTCGGCAACAGAACAATAAGTATTCAGTTTGCTAGAAATCCCAAGGGACCCCTCTTCACCTATGACTTTACTACCACAGAGGTCCTATGCATATCCTCAAAGCTGGATGAACTTGGCAAAAGATTTTGAAGAGGGCATTTTTAATGCTTTCTCTTTATTGAACATTGCTAATGACAATGACGGTGATGATGATCATAAGAGCAAGCAGATTCTTGACGGTTGTACAGTGCCCTAACAATCTGTCCATGTCCAGATCATTCTAGAGCTACTCTACCTGGTCTATGGCCCTTGTGGTATAACTGCAGCAATCATATTTTCAGTAAAAACGTTGGGACAAAAATGATGTTTTTTTTTTCCTTCTTTGTGCTTCTCTGAGCTTTTCAAATTTGCTGGAATGAACATGGATTATTTCTATAATTAAACAAGCACTGTTAAAAATAAATGGGGCTTGCAGTCTTATGCATGAACTCACCAATCTCATTCCCACCTCCAGGCCTTTCCACATGCTTCTTTCCATGGGCCCAGATCCTCCTCTCTCATGGATGTTTGCTTCAAGTTTCAGGTAAAATCTCATCTCCTTAGAGAAGCCAAGACCAGAGGCAGATTTTATGGGGCCTGGAACCTATATAACTTGGGGGTTCTCTTTAAGGAAAAGAATGCAAAACTATGAACATAAATTTATACTCAAAAGTGAATATTTATTTAGGATAAAAAAAGATATCACAAATAATAAATTTTAAAGGGTAACTAGTATCATAAACACTTCTTAATAGATTTCCCTTGCATTCTCTGAACATATCTTTTTTTTTAAATTGAGATATAATTGGAGGTTAGTTAAGCATCCAACTCTTTATCTCAGTTCAAGGTCTTGAACTCAGAATCGTGAGTTTGAGTCCCACATTGGGGACTACTTAAAATGAATGAATGAATGAATAAATAAATAATCAATGTGGTGACCTATCTTTTGATTTTATTTTCATGTGACAATGATACTGTAATATTTTCCACAGTAAGGACTAAAAAATAATTTAGTTTTCCTCTGGCACAATAATAAAAAATTACTTTAATTATGACAGTTTGGAAAAGTTTATTTCAGCTTCACAACTTTTTTTTAATTAGTGCTGCTATGCAAATGTTTAGTAGCATTATTTTCACGCAGGGCAAAAGCTCTATCTTCTTCCCTGCATTTGATATCTAGTTTTTCCCCCACTACCTGTCTACTTCTGGTCCTGGGCTATAGAGAACACAGTAATATCAGGAGATACCTTCCAGGCATCTACCCTGTGTCATTCTGGTGTATGAGCTCGTAAAAAGGCTTGGAGAAGTGTTTTTGGAGACCTTTCTTACATTGGGATGCTAGCAGTAACTTAATTATACTTTGTAGTATGTCCCACCAAACCCAAATGAAATGTACTTCCATCTCAATTTTCCTCTAACTAGATCCCCCCAATGCCCATGTCCCTCCAACTCTGCACAACATAAGGGGAAGTACAACATGAGACCAGAGTAGAGAGATGGTGGTTTTAACTGACTACAGTGAAAATATCTTACATTTGCAAACTTTACAAAAATATCTAGCCATATGAAGACACTGTAGGGCTCCCCCTATCTCCAGAGCCTTGGAAGGAGCTCATGTAAATGAGAAACTTTTGAGCTTAAGTTTTACTAGTTTCAAGGTAAATCCAGTCTCCCACACAATCCAAAAGGCAGGTTCCTGTGCCTCATAATTTTTTTTTTTCCTTCTAGCTCCTAGCTTGTTTAAAATAAACTACTGATCAGTATGCCTGTGTGTTAATACCTGCCTCTCACACTAGGATGGTGTGCTCCCTAAGAGTGGAACTACATGTGCATTCACACCACTGGATACCAAGACCCATCCTCATGCTAGCACATGCTCAGCATTTGGTAAGCCTTACTTTAAACAACAAAAAGAATAATGAGTAGACTCAAGGGACAACAGGATTCAATACTGACATTGGTTTCCATCATTACACTTCCTCCCCAGCTGCCCAGGGCCCAGGCTCTAATTAAGTCACCTCTCCCTGACCCACCTTCTCCAGGCTGGTTCCACCTGGTTCCAATCCCACAATAATCTGAGACCCATGATTAAAATCTATTTGTCTTTTCTAATTTCTTTCTCTCTAAGGTCAAATTGGACCAAAAGGGGACCAAAAAGCTCATCTGATAAATTATTCTGTATTAATAATAATATTTTTTATGATTTATAAGGCACATTCCCATGAATGATGCTAATATGTTAATGTGAAAAGCACAAAATACACATTTTACAAGGGTTTCCTTTTTTTTAAATTTAATTTTATTTTTTCAGTGTTCCAAGATTCATTGTTTATGCACCACACCCAGTGCTCCATGCAATACCTGCCCTCCTTAATACCCGCCACCAGGCTCACCCATCCCCCCAACTCCCTACTGAAGATGCCACATCTAGCCCACCCTAACCCCCACCACAAGTACCCACAAATAGATATAAACTTAACAATGGCAAGAATTTCAAGTTGGTTTGGAAGGAGGGAAAGATTTATGGGAAAAAAAATACTGAGAGGACAGGATCTTGTAGTTCTTTCTGGAAGTCACACTTTGTGGAAAGCCAGCAACTTCATCTTGTCTTGGCTCCTGCTTTAATCTCCTAATTTAGAGACGGTTTATGTTTTTTCTGCTTGGTTTGGAATTCAGGATTTTGTGACATTATATTAGGGATGCACAATCTGGAGAAAGATGGAGATAACTTAATTTTTAAAATTTACTTCCACACTGTCTCACTTCATTTTTATTGGCCTCATAATGCCAGTAAAATGAATAGTTTTGAATGCTTGCTTGAGCTTGCTTGAGTTGAGTTGCTAACAGAAGCACCAGAGCTGCATAAGGCCATACTACAGAGTGAGTGGGAGGGAATGCCAGAATGAAGGTCTAGACCCTGAGCATGCACTCCTTCCCTGAATCATGTTTGTATTTATGTCTCTATCAAGTAGTTGAGGACTGACTTGTAGCAGAACATTATATACTCACGCATCCAGTTTCATAAGCATTTATTAGTGGGTAGTATGAAGTGGTCTCTGTTTTAGGCACAGGGGATTCTGAGAGGGATAAGACAGAGTCTTGCCATCAAGTTTCTTATAATCTAGTCAAAGAGATGTGTAAATAAGTAGATTACAAAATGGTGCCCAATAAGTATAATAGAATATTCAAGCAGAGGTGATCTGGGAGAGAGACTAATGAACTTAGGCAGGAATGAGGGAGTGAGGAAAGCCTCTAATGAGGAACAATGGATGAGTCTCGTTTTCCCACATTTTAGCAATAAGGTGATCCATATGGCAGTAGCTCCTCACTAATGATATGAGTCAGCATGTAATGAGAAACCTCTATTTCAGACAGTTAGGGTTTGACGTTTATAATCTCATTAAATCCTCACAACTCTTTGAGGATTAGTACTCTTCATTTTGGAGATGAAGAATGTGAAGCTTAGGGAGTGAAACTTGCCCAGGGTCTTACAGCTGTGAAGACGCAGAAACAGGGTTCTAACTCGGGGTGGTAGGGGGTTGTGTCTCACTCTGTTGCCCTTGCTCTTGACCAAACAGCATACTAGCCAAGAGAGACCTTGGCTACTGCCCTGGGCACTTCAGATTTTTCACAGCGCTTTCCCCTCTTTGGACTCTTTGGAACCTTCTCAGGTTCCTGAAGGTAAGCATGAACCCCAGGAAGGATGTTATTATTCCATGCAAAGACAGGGAAAATGTCACACACTCAATAAGAGATATTGGCTGGGCCAGTATTCAGCCCGTTTGACTTCTAGTTTAGTGCACTATTCACTATGGAATGAATGGAATCTGCCACATACATAGAAGTTATTGCTACTTTTCCCACACACCGCCTCTCCCTTCCCCTATCCCATCTTCCCACTACCAAGTTTCCTATGCTTGATTGTAAAAATCCAAAGAAAATTTCTCTACACAGCTGGGTAAGAACAGATAGATCTTTTCTTTCCTGTGCTTGGGAAAGAACAGGGAATGGGAAGAACCTACATTATACTCTTTCTCATAAATGATCCCAATGAAAGAAGAATGTAGCTTATGATGTTATCTACTGACCTGTCACTGCAGAAAAATAGGTGGTATTAGGTTATAAAGGTGGAATCAGAGCTGTGTCCCACGTGGGTGACGCATCAGGTTTACATCTAGGTGGAACTGACAATGTTGTAAATATTACAGAATCCCAATCCACCTCAGGCTATTATCAATGGGTTTGGATGGTCTGTGGTTAAAACATGTGCTGTAAGTTACCTTACCATGTAGGTTGAAAGAGTCACAATACTCCTTAGCTAACAAGGTGAGCCTTGCTCCTATCTCCAGGGAAGTGTCTTTAAGACTTTTTATCAGGCAAAACTACCTGGTTTTTGTGAAGCTAGCCACCTTCCAGTGTCCAAGGTCTCTCTGTTGTTATTTCACCAAAGAATTCCAAATCAAACCTTTACCAGGAACAAACAATACTTTATTTTATGCGATTTGGCTTTCAGTGCTTAAATCTTATTATTTTGAAAAAGATTACTGTATTCTTTCCTTGAGAATTTGATAGATATTGCTTAATTAGTGTTGCCCCAAGGAATGTATGAACAGAACATGTATCTGGGAGGCCAAAACTTAATTAGCGTTTCATGTTCATCTGAGGTTAGGGTGAAAGCATTTCAGATAGGAAAAATATATGGGAAAACTTGAAAGGAATGGTACCTTCTCAGAAGGGCAAATTAAAGCACAAATAAATTCAAGATATCTAATATATTGCAAGTGCTCAAGGGGATGTGAAAAAGAAGGTATTGTACTAATAATGAGAAAAGCTTTATAGATGGTGAATTGTTATACTTGTCAGTAATTTGATAGCTCCCTCCCATCCTCACTTCCGATGTCACCCCTGAAGAAAGTTTTCTATCCCTTTGATCCCTTTTCTTCTACCTGAACTGAGGGGCTGGGAGTTATTCATCTAATAACAACACATACCTAGCCCAGGTGTACCTAACATGAGCAGATACTGGGTAAATATTTGTGGCATTAGTGATCAAATGAATAAGCAAACTTTGGGATCTTAATTCTTTTTTTTTTTTTTTTTTTTTTTGGATCTTAATTCTTGTGTAAAACCCTGTTTATAGACAAGTTGGAGAATACTTTGTGACAAAAGACCTTTTTTTTTTTTTAAGTAAGCTTCTGCAGGCCAAATACTCTATCACATGGAGTATCACACTGTACATTCTTTTATTAAGTCATTGCTCAGAGACAATTTGCTGTAACATTTGTTCAGCTTCATTTCATCTAGCATGTACTAGATTCTGACCACAGAATTGTACTGAGGAACCCCTAAGTAATATCATATTTGGGGAAATTCTGCTTTAAAAGTTAAATAAAAATATGAGATGTCACAAGGCATAACTAATGTTGGATGAGGGCTATACTCTCTATGGTATCGATATGTAAAGGAGAAGGATGCATGTGAAATGGTCTGCAAAATCTTCCTGAAGCAAAGCAGATGCTTGAAGGATAGATTGAATCCGGCTGGGTGGGAGGTGAAGGGGCACCATGGTTTTCATCTTTTTTCTTCCTAGCACCAGACAGGACACACTCCCATTAATAACAGTGTCTCACTCAGCAAGGGGTCTTGAGTTTGGGGAAAGGAGTTTTGAGCAGGCTGAATAAATGCCCTTTACCCCACTTTCCACTGAGATTCTGAAACCTCACCTCACATGGCACACCTTGAAAAATATTGGGGCTTCAAAGGCGAGTGAATGGTCAATACTTCCAGAGACTTCATTACCGGTAATTTTCTTTTGTTCTTTTAGACTCTTTTGGGATTACTTAGCCTAACTGAGGAGCTTCTGTGGAAGCTGTGAATTATTGGGGATTCACTTCTTTGGGGATTTTATTTCTGGCCATGGGAGAGGAATAGAAATCTCTTTGTTGGGGCGCCTGGGTGGCTCAGTGTGTTAAAGCCTCTGCCTTCGGCTCAGGTCATGATCCCAGGGTCCTGGGATCGAGCCCCGCATCGGGCTCTCTGCTCAGCAAAGAGCCTGCTTTCCTTCCTCTCTCTGCCTGCCTCTCTGCCTAGGTGTGATCTCTGTCTGTCAAATAAATAAATAAAATCTTAAAAAAAAAAAAATATGCTTTAAAAAAAAAAAGAAATCTCTTTGTCTACCACTTAGTGCAAAATGTATTATCTGTCCCGTCTGGTTCTACCTACAGAATCACAAAATTCTGGAACAGAGAACTTCTCTGAAACTGCATTGATTCAGCCCTCTCATTTCATAGATGAAAACATTGAGGCCAAAGAGAGCAAGTTATTTCCTCAAGGCCTTGCTGAGTTAGGACCGGGACTCAGGACTCCTGTCTTTCAGGTTGAACTCTCATTTCCATCAGGGAGGAACTCACTCCAAATCTGGCCTCATTCTGCACTAGGAGGCAAAGCTTTACCAGTCTACCCAGGGGAGACTGGCTGAGGAGTGATAGGAACAGTCCCTGAACTTTGCTACATTCATAGGTTACCACAAGTGCGGCAATTTCCATGTGCACAATTAACAAAGTTGTCCATCTTTTTTTTTTTTTTCCTTTATATTTTACCTAAGGTCTGCAGACTTTTAAAATGGGTGTATTTTTCTTGGGACTGATGGGTATATCTAATGTTCCTGGCTTGAGTTCCTTTTGAACTCTGGTTTCTTTGTTTATTGTTTAAAGTGAAGTGAAGAAGATGACTTTTTTTTTTTTTTCTTTTTGTTTGAGTAGAGTTGACACACAGTGTTATGTTAGTTTTGGTTGTACGCATAGTGATTTGACAAGCTTATACACTGTGTTATGTTCACAAGTATAGCTACCATCTGTTCTGTTATGGTATCATTGACTGTATTCCTTATGCTGTGCCTTTTATTCTGGTGACTTAGTCATTTCATAACTGGAAGCCTGTAACTCCCTCTCCCCTTCATCCATTTTGCCCAACCCTCCACCTCCCTTCCCTCTGGCAAATATTAGTTTGTTCTCTGTATTTATAACTCTGATTCTGCTTTTTGTTTGTTCTCTTTTTAGATTACATTTGTGAGTGGAATCATATGATATCTGTCTTTTATTGTCTGACTTATTTCACGTAGCGTAATACCTTCTAGGTCCATCCATGTTGTCTCAAATGGCATGATCTCATCCTTTTTATGGCTACCTAATATTCCATTGTGTATACACACCACATTTTCCTTATCAATTTAACTAACAATGAACACTTAGGGAATATGGTATTTCTCTTTTTAATTTTTTGAGGAATCTAAATACCATTTTACATAATGGCTGTACCATTTTACATTCCCATCAACAGTGCATGAGGATCACTTTTCCTCCACATCCTTGCCAACACTTTTTTTTTTGTCTTGTTGATTTTAGCCATTCTGACAGGTGTGAGGTGATATCTCTTTGTGGTTTTGATTAGCATTTCCCTGATGATGAGTGATGGTGAGCATCTTTCCATGTGTCTGTTGGCCATCTGGACATCTTCTTTGAAAAAAAATGTCTATTCAGGTCCTCTGTCCATTTTTTATTTATTTGAGAGAGACACACACACAGAGACTGTGTGCACACGCAAGTTTGGGGAGGGGCACAGAGAAAGACTCTCAAGCAGACTCTCTGCTGAGTATGGAGCCCCAATAGGGAGCTTGATCTCAGGACTCTGAGATCATGACCTGAGCAGAAAACCAAGAATCAGATGCTCAACCAACTGAGCCACCCAGGCACCCCACCTCTGCCCATTTTTTAATGGATTATTTGTTTTGGGGGGGTTGAGTTATAGGGGTTCTTTATATATTTTGGATATTAACCCCTTATTGGATATATCAGTTACAAATGTCTTCTCCTATTCAGCAGATTTTTTGTTCTGTTGATTGTTTCCCTTGTTGTGCAAAAGCTTTTTATTTTGATGTAGTCTCAATAGTTTATTTTTGCTTTTGTTTCCCTTGCCTTAGGAGATGCATTCAGAAAAAATATTAATATGCCTGATGTCAGAGAAATTATTCTCCGTGTTTTCTTCTAGGATTTTTATGGTTTCATGTCTCATGTTTAGGTCTTTAATCCATTTTGAATTTATTTTTCTGTATGGTATAAGAACGTGGTCCAATTTCATTCTTTTATATGTAGCTGTCCAGTTTTCCCAGCACCATTTATTGAAAAGACTGTCTTTCCTCCATTGTATATTCTTGCTTCCTTTATCACAGACTACTTGACCATATATATGTGGGTTTATTTCTGGGGTCTCTATCCTGTTCCATTGATCTATGTGTCTTTTTTTGTGCCAGTACCACACTGCTTTGATTACTACAGCTTTGTAGTATTATCTTGAAATCTTTAATTATGATACCTTCAGCTTTGTTCTTTTTCAAGATCGCTTTGGTATTTGGGGTATTTTGGTGTTCCATACAGATGGAACTCTGCTTATTTGTTCTAGTTTTATGAAAAATGCTATTGGTATTTTGATTGGGATTGCACCGAATCTGTAGATTGCTTTGGGTAATATATACATTTTGAAAATATTAATTCTTCCAATCCATGAGCATGGAGTATCTTTCCACTTCTTTGTGTTGTCTTCAATTTCTTTCATTAGTGTTTTAAGTTTTCAAAGTACAGGTTTTTCACCTCTTTGGTTAAGTTTATTCTTAGGTATTTTATTTTTCTGGTGAATTGTAAATATAATTGTAAATGGTGTTGTTTTTTAAATTTCTCTTTTTGCAATTTCACTGTTAGTGTATAGAAACACTTCAACTCTCTTTTTGACCCAAAGCTGTATGCTTTCTAAAAAGGATAACTGCTACCATAGTTCAAACCACCCAATTGCCCAAATTGCTCTTTAAAAATATAAATGTGGTGACACATTTTATGTTCATGTTCCTACTCTTGAATTCTTGCCTCCCTTTCTGTGATTCGTTTATATTTTCAGACTCTAAAGAATGATTTAGTTAATTTTCATGTCTTATTAATTTTCAAATTTTGCTTTCTTCTTATACTAAATTTTTTCTTTGTATTAATGGCAGAGATTCATGTTGAGAGAAAGATGCTTGCATTTCAAAGAGATTTTATTTATATTTTGTCAGATAACTGGTATATTTAGAGCTTTTTTTTTTTTTTTTTTTGTCTAGGAAGTTTCAAAAACTTGTTTCCAATTCTCCAAATTTCTGCTTACATTGATGGGTAGAATAAATTTTCAATAAAAGAGTGAAGTGTTTTTAAGACTCCAAAGAGAGAGCCCTACAAACGTTTTCCCACTTTTCAATATGAATTATTTCCTTTTGACTTTTTTAAAGCAAGCAGAGACCAAGCCAAGCTTACTTGGAAGTCAGTCTGAAAATAAGCAAATCTGGATCTCTCTAACAACAACAAAAAGGCCTTTTCTGGGGCACTCAAGCACATCATTCACAGCTAACTCTGTTATTCTACAGTGTGGATACAAACATATATGATAGGTCATATGCTCAAAGACCAAGTAATACTTGTGTAGTGAAATATTTTATCCCCACCATGGAAATAGAAATCCCTCTAAGTAAGAATTCTTGGCAACAGGAATTGCGGTTTGCACAGTGACCCAGTTTGAGATATGGGCTTTTATTCTTTTCTTGGGGTGTGTGTGTGTGTGTGTGTGTGTGTGTTTGTATGTGTGTTTTGTTTTAAAAATCCATAAGGAGTTTTTCCATAATACTGGAAAAGGTCTGTGTCCATGCATGCATTCGTGTGAATGTGTAGGAGAAAGCCTCACCTGGAGGCTTCTCCCTTCTTTGGTAGAGGCCGGGTTGAAGCCACTTCTTAGAGTCTTCTTGATAAGGAAGGAAAACACAACTTCAAGCCAATGTTAGGGAGGAGCTGTCCATGCTCTTTAGCAGCACACGCTTACAACTCACTTTAGAATAAAGTGTAGTGCAAACACCTAATTTTTACAGAACTGCTTGTATTCCGAGTTACTAATTAAAAATCCTCACGCTCTCCCTTCTTTTCCTGCTCAAATCTGCAAGGTTATTTAATTGAAGTCCTATTTTGTGGGTGCAGATGCATGATGTGTTTGAATCATCAAACAGATTTAGTGTGTTTTGATTGTTGTGTGTGCCTCATTGCTATTCCCAGAATGTCGAGCTGAGCTTATGCTCCTCGGGAAGACTTAGACGCCTGAAACAGTAAAAGAGTCCTTTCTTCTCCCGCCCCCTCGTCCCCCATTTTCGTTGAAACTTTGCCAATATCAGATGGAGCGCTGTCTGTTGCTGCATTAGAATGAAGTTATTCCCTCCCACTTGTCGCCCTCCTCCCACCCCCTACCTTTCCCCCCTTGCTCTCCAGCTCCGCGATTTTCTCACAAAGTGTTGGGGGTGTGGTGGGGGGGCTCGTGGGAGAGTGGGGGAGGGTGCCCTTGCTGTTACGAAGGAACTTTTTTAGTTGTTTTTTTTTTTTTTTCTTCCGCTTTTCCCCCTCTCCATTTTCTCCCTTTTTCTCCCCGCTTCTTAGAGGTGGTTTTTGGATTGGGGGCTGTGAAAGGGAAAGAGAAGGGGCCTGTTTTCCTCTCGAGGTGAAAACAGCCTTGGAACCGGCAGGTGCACGGCCTGGAGCAGCTGCTTGTGACTTGCAAGCTGAAGCGTTGAGCTTCCCCCTCCAAGCCAAGAGCACTTCATATAATCCTCTCATGCAATTCACACTGTAATTGCAGAAACCCCAACTGCTAGGGCTCATCTTATTATTGTTATTGCGATTATTATTGTTATTGTTGTTGTTGTTTTTCACTGATAATGAGATCTTCTGCAAACAGGAACCTGTCATGTTAATTAGGTTTTTGTGCGACATGAACTGCTTCTCCAGAAGCAAGATTTTTTTTTTTTTTTTGTCTTGCTTTTAGCCCTGTTCCCCTGCCCCCCGCCGGCCCTTACCCCCTTGAAGGCCACTCGGGGAGCAGCACATGTGGAACTTTTATGCGATTCTATAGGGCCTTTTATTACCCCGTGGGCCTCATCCTCTTCTTAAGAAAGAGGCCGGTGGTTAGGTGCTGGCAATGAAAATTATTTTCTTGAACACCAGCTTGTTTTCTCAAGGTTCTGCTTATTCCTTTCATAATTATGGAACTAAAGGATCCTTTTTTTTTTTTTTCCTTTGGTTGACCCATGAGTGGTGTAGTCCATGATGGAACAATCATTTCATGCTTTTGAGGAAGAAAGGGCTAGGGTGAAATTAAGAGGAGATTCCATTTTTTTAAAATGTCCTTAAGAAATGCTTAGGGAATTAATGAACACATTTTTATTGCTGATTTGAAGAAAACCTGGTATTTTGAGGATCAGAAAATATCTAAGCTATTACTGAGAACTCGGTCTAATTTTGATCTACAACTTTGGCGAATTTTTTATTGTTTACCAAAATCCAGCAATTCATGACCATTGTCACTTTTTTTTTTTTAGTCATAGAGACACATTATCTGCATCTGTACTGTTATTTAAGCAATATTTTCTTTAAATGGACTTACCATTTAAATGTAATTTGGTTACAAAGGAAACTATTTACTATGAAAATATTGCTACTACTATGGTAAACAGATGCGATAGGCCATAAAGAGAACGTAAGTATTAAAGTAAACCAACAAAAATACTTGTTATTAAATTCTTTTGTGTTAAAGGTGCTGTAAAGTATAGGAAAGGTGTTCAGGATTAAGATGGAGACTTTGCTCTTAGTGTAGTCAGAAGGAGTGAAAGAGAACTTAAAAGAGAATCACTTTCTCACTCATTTTGCAGACCACTCATATTTGATGCCATGCTAGCATGCCGCCTGCTTGCCCAGCGGTTCTAGTGGCATGACCACATGTGCTGCATGGCCTACTCTTTGGGAAATACCAGCCCATCCTGTGGCTGGTGGCGTGGATGGTCAAAGTCCACCATGGGTATTTTGTTCTAGAATGGCTGTTTATTTTTTAAATTGGCTCTTGATGTATATGAAATATATATTCTAGTAAAATAGAGATTAAAAAGACCCCTATTCTTTCAGGGGAATTAGAGTCTCGTAGTGGAATTCATCAAACATTGAGCATAAGGAACCAAAGTGCTAAAGGAACGTCAAAGGGGAAACTTGAGCAAAATCAAGTTTTGGGATTCCTAATGGAAGCCAAAAATGAGCACCAAATTAGGGTAAAAAATCTAGACAAAGTGGAATGTGCCTAAGACCAAAAGAGAAGTGAGATGGGTATTCCAGAACAAAGTGTTTGTGGTCTGAGCTGAGGTTTTGGTTTCTTTCAATGGCGTCTGATATGCACGGGAATCTGGCTGGTTAAAACACTGGGCCCCATCACGATGGCGGATGATCCAGAAGAGCACTTCTTAAATCATGAGTATAAGTCATTAGACACAGCAAAGAGAACCGCCCATCTCCCCTGCAAATGTGCGCGCGTGCATGGGCGTGCACACACACGTCAGAGGTCCAGGGGCTGGAAAACCTCACAGTTTTTCTGAATTGTAAACCAATTTATTTTTAAAGCTTTTTGTCTCAAACTCTGCCACACAACCAATCATGACTTCATTATGTAAGGCATCCCAGTCATTCCTTCTAGTTTTATGCTCTTTTTCTCTCCACAGTGTCACCCCCTGTGCTCCATGTTCTTCAGCATTTAGGGTGAAAGGACAGGTTCGAAGACACTTAAATAAGCTAGCACACTTTTCCTCAATAGAAATGTAGTAGCTTTGTAAGGACTGCTCTGCAACATCCGTGTCTTTATTTATCCTCCCAGACAGTAGGGTAAGAAGGTGAGTGTCAATGTGTTCCATTAGGTCACTCACTGTCTCTTTTGTAGTTGGCCAGTTAATGGGAGTTTCTAATGTTGGTGCAATATATTAAAAATGACTTTTCTAACCAATATGTCTGCTGTATGTTAGATGCTGAAGAGGATTTTGTGAGTTAGTCTGATAGATAGAAAAGAAACCCGTTTAACAGATATTTACTGGACTTAATGTTGAAAGTCTCTGTGTTCAGGGCTGGGGGTACATGCGGTAAAACGGCCCCTGCTGTCAAGGAATTTATCATTTGGATTAGGACAAACAAACAGGTAACTTATGATATGCAATAATATTTGAAAAGACTCTGATAAGGGTGAGGAGTACAGTGCCTTGGGACATATGAACAGCTTCCTAACCAAGTCTTCTGCAGTCAGGAGATGATCCCATATAAACTGAGAACTTAAGGCCAAATAGGAATTAACTATGGTAAGTCTGAAGGGGGAGGTTCAAGGAGAGAGCATGAGAGAGCAAGAGTATTTAGAAAGAAGGGAACCCCAAAGGCCTGGAAGTAAAGGCAAATATGGGGAGTTTTGAGAATTTCAGTGTTTGTCATGGCTGGTGTTTGGGAGGTAGGTGGTGGGCAGAGACAAGAGTTGAGTCTGCAGAGAAAAGAAGGGACTAGAAGGCCATGTGAAAGAGTTTGGACTTGATGCCAAAGGAAGTAGGGAGGTCCTGAAGGAGTGAAGAGCACAAACCCAAACCTGGGAAGAAAAAGACCCCTGGGGGAGAGAGAGAGGGACACACAGATGGTGGCATGGCAGGAAGGTAGTGGTGAACCTGGCCAGACTGACCCAAGGCTGCTGGTACATGGTTACATGGTCAGTGCAGACCGGAGGTAACCTCACCAGGGTCCCTAGTGACTGACTCTGAATGTGCTGAGTGGTCACCATGCCAGCATTCAGGATTATCCATAGGAACTGGGCACCATAATAGTGGCATAGGGGTGTGATCATGCAGAAGGGGAGATGTATGGAAGCCTTTTTATTTTTGATCAAAGATGGCAGCTTTGGAAAATAATTTGGACAACCCTTGGCTAAGTGTTCTGGATTACTTTCCTATAGTAACACCTCTGGTTTACTTCATATTATCTGTCTTATGTTGGCAATGGGCCCTTAATGTTAAGGGGAAAATAAATTCCCACCATTCAGCAATGATATTCGTAAGGATAACATTACTGGAATACTTAGCTTAGGCTAACACTGTGGTGAGCACTTGGCATCTATTATCTCATTTAATCCCCCCAATTTTATAAGGTACTATTATCTTCATCTTGCAGATCAGAGCACTGAGACTTAGGAAGGGTGAATAACTCCATAACTGAATGGTGGAGGTAAGATTTCCACCTAGGGTTGATTCTGGAGCCTGAGCTGGAAACCAAAATGCCATAGTTAAGGATATAGATATGTTGGACACAGAGTCTAGTGAGTATCTGTACAGAACTTAGTGCCGAGGAATGTATAGAATTGTTGAATTGTATTGTACACTTGAAACTAATATAACACTCTATGTTAATTATAGCTCAATAAAAAAAATTTAGACTTTTTAAATAAGAAAAAACTCGTTATATGATTTTTTGGATTTTTCTCCTACACCTTGCTTTTGGAGTTTTACTCCAAGAAAAAACTTTGACTAATAAAGTGTTGTGATTACTTGTTTCCAATTAAACATGGTTTTATTGAAAAACAAAACCAAAAGGAAATATAAGCAGGGCATTTTTTCCAGGTTTTGCTATTTAAAATTTTGGAGAATTAAAGTTGCCAAAACAGTAAGTAGGTTTTTATTTTTATATTTCACATATGGAGGCCATGCGCTCTTAAAGTACTCATACTGGAAAAGATTCATACGGTTAATCTACATTAATCTTTTAGTAGCCATTCTTCTCCACTGACAAAACAAGATGTATTACCAGAATGCTTACAGCATCATCATAGTGGAAAGATTTCAAGATCAACACCTAAGCTACTCCCTCATTTTACACATGAGGAAGCCAAGGATCAAAGTGGCTAAGGGAATTAGATGCCCAGAGCCACACAGTGAATCAGGTGTCAGACTTGAGTCCCTTAGCCCAAAGGAAGGCTCACTGATTGCTATACCCTCTTGCCCAGGACAACAGTATTTAGGGAGTGGGCGATGGTTAACATGGTGCCCTGGAGGGTCATTTCTTACTCTAAGATTTAAAAGGCAAGCAAGTGAATTAAATAGTAATTTATATCATTTTTATATTAAAACGAACAAGGCCATCTTGTGGAGTAAATCATAGGGATTTAATAAACAAAACGGAAGACTTCAAAGAAATGTCCCATCTTGCAAAGGAAGGCAGGGGAGCAAGGAGAGGGGCTGCCTCAGCTTTTGCTCCAGATGTCTTATGGTTCAAATATATTCTCTCTGTCTTTAGAGGTTTTTTCAGAGGGAAAGTTTTCTGGGATCTCTTAGGTGTGTGATGGACAATAGTGGATTACCAAGGAATAACACTGTTCATAATTATGCCATCAAATGACACGGTGAAATGTCAGAAGCATGCTTTGTAGTTTCCATTAATATATAATTTAAAATTGTCTAAATACATGTTAACAGATCCTTTGATGCAATTGATTTTAATTTTTTATCTGAGAAATTCAAATTTTTAAGCTAATTTCAATAGATAATGTACTTGATTAGTTAGAAATGTGTTACATGAATGAATGCATTTTGCTCCAAAGGTTATCTTTGAAATGATGTGAATAATCTGCTTTATGCCCACAAGTACTATGAATGCTAACACTTCATTCTTAACCCATCTAGTTGTCATTAGGTACAGCAGCTGATACAATCTTCCATTAGGCAGTCTCAGAACTGTGGGTGGTCTTGGAAACTATACCATATGAACTGTAATATACAATAGAGTGAGTTGGGGTTTTTTTTTTCAGCTTTAATTCTGAATCTTGCAGTTCCTATTGGTTGAAATCAAGCAAAAGAATAAAAGGGACCTTGTTTTAACATCAAGCTATATTGATGGGTTAGAAATGAATTCCTTATATACTGCTCATTGATTAAGGAATATAAATTTGCCAGTCGTATTTTTTTCTAGTTCAGTGTTTATTTACCTAGCTAAAGGAGCTGAAATGGCAGTGCCAGCAAAAAGGGGCACAGTTGGCTGTTTACATTTTTAAAACAGATGCTAATAAAATAAGACACTGAAAAAAAATACAATTTAACTATACTTTTGATTGAACCAGCACTAAGTAAGTTTCAGTGGGACATTTTGGAAGTGTACCACACAATTCCCATCAATACCAAACTGGCTGTGCTCAGTGTGGTATTATTATAAAGTGAGTTAATTCATAATGTTTGGAAACTTAATAACACTTTGAAAGGTCTAAAACTTATAGTGTTACCTGTTTTTGAGAAATTTCTTTATAGAAACAATTTGCAGTGCCTTAAAAATCACAAGCACTCAATAAATAGCTATTGATTTGAGTTCCATGAGAAATGTAGGGCATTGGAAGCCCAGAACGGAAGGAAAATGCAAATTAAATTAGTAATTTTGCATTCACTAGGTGGGGTTGGAAGCAAGTGGTATGTATGCTCTTGGCAATGCAAGAAAGAGAAATCTGCTCACAGATCTCTAAGAAGGTAATCATTTCTTAATCTCAAGAGAAAAATTCTTTTTAAAAAACTGATCTTTGTATGTATGTGTTTAAAGATAAAAAATCTTTCAAAACACATTTGGAATGACAAGCAAACTGTCTTTCATTTGTGGTAAATGAGCTACAAATGCATGCATTTACAAATTTTTAAAAAAAATATTCAAATGGCAAATCTGTAACCACAAAGAAGTTAAGACTGAAAAGTGCTACTTTTTTTCTTTCCTGGTTTAAATGGTCCCCCAGTCCTTTCCACTATAGTCTAGAGTCCTTAATAAAGAAACCACAAGCTATCCTCTGGGTTAAAGCCTTGTAGCTCCCAGCTTTAATTTCGGTTTTAGTTCACTAGGCAGACAGCTTAAAAAATTTTCTATTTCCCGTTCTATTTTGTTTCTTGAAATCTCTGAAATCTTAAAGGGATATAATTACAGTACTGCTCATCTTGTACCTTCCATCCCTACCTGCCAAATTAGTTTTGTTTTTTTTTTTACAGGCCTAGCCCTACTAATTCAAAGTTCCACTGCTCTCCTTCTTTTTTCTTTCTTTTTCTCCCCCCCCTTCTCTCTCTTCTCTCTCTCTTCTTCCTTTCTTCCTTCCTCCTCCAACTCCCTCTTGGCCCCCTCCCCCCTGTCCCCTTTGGAAGCCCCTGGGATGACACTGTTCATTGATGCATCCCCCTCATTAGCATTGCTGCAGCTTGGCTCAGTGGTTTCAGAGGCAATCCGTCATGAGAAAACTGAAGAATGTGCCCCATTTGCATGATTCTGTGCCAGAATGCAACTTTTTCTCAGCTGTTCTTTGTGTAATTTCCCCTTGAGCGTTCAACTTTCCCATGAAGTCCTAGAAATCATATTACGGATTTCCAACCTAATTGAAATGCTCCTCAGATTAGTTTTACATACTTGCTTCCTTCCCCCACAACAACTTCATAGTTCTTCGGAAACAGAGCAAATTAGTACATAAAAAACAGGTTTCGTCTTTTATTGTTTTGAAATGTAGGGCACATTAAATGAATAATTTTGCTTTGAAAGTGCAGGGGTACACATTATATGTGCAAATGTAGATTTATTGCACATGTCCAAGTGAAGCCACAACACTAATAAATGTTTAGGCAATCTCTGCTTCCTCGTCACTTAGTGCCATTGCAAACCACATTTTGTAACCCACTGCAGAGAAATCCAGAGCAGAAACATGGCAAAATGCTAGATGAAATGCTCACTGTTCAATCAAGAACTTTCAACGGAAGTCAGGGAGATCTGCTTTGCAGCTCTTAGATGAGCATATTTTAATAAATAAATGAATGAATTCATAGCAGTTAACTAACTGCTAATTAAATAAGTGTTCTCACTATTTTTTTTTTCCTAGATAAAAAAAAAAATGATGATGATGACAACACTGGGATAGGCAACGTGTTACCAAGACTTCCATTTTCTGGAAATTAAGATAAATATAATGTGCTATACAAAGATGACACCCCACATTCCAGAATAGAAAAGGCTCCATGAAAACCTGTTCATCCCCTTGCATTTGAATGAACAAAAACCAAAAGCAATTCACGTGCGCACGCGCGCACACACACACACAAACACACACACAGAAAATCTCTAGCTGTTTCTAATGACGTGTTTCTCTTCTCAGTATCATATACAAATCAGTAGAGTCTTTTCATTCCCTCTTGCCTTTGAGGGGCAGTTAGGAGTAAGAATAAACAGCTTCCTTTTATTATTTTCATTCTAGATCTATAAATTATTATTTTTTTATTACCCTTTGACTGTTGATTGAAACGAATCCATTTGGGTAAAAATAGTGAAGATGTCCTCAAAGTGCTTGATCTATTACTACTTACAAATTTAAATCATGTCATAATCTTTTAGAAGGAAAAAAAATGAAGTTAGAATGAGAAGGCAGAAAATGCCAAACTTAAAACTTAACTGAGTTCCAAATAGAATGAAAGTGACTGAAAGATAATTCTCTGCCCTACCAGAAGGAAATAAAACTCTTCAAGTACAACAGTTTGGTGTTGGAGGAATGCTCACACGGTGATTAGAATTAGGTGGCAGTAGATTTCATTAATTATAGGTGACTGATTTTCCCTGTGCAGACAGCGCAGGTCCGCAGGTCCCTCCCCGCCCCCACCCCTCCGCCCCAGCTCATCTCTAACTGTCATCTAACCTTTCCTTTCCCTTAATCCATCTCTTCTTGAGCTGATGGGAACTGCTTTCATTCCACCTCTTGTGGAGGTAATGAAACAATCTTCTTATTCACTTGGTTCCTCTGAGCCGGTGACATGCAACAACAACAAAAAAAAGCGAGCGCCCTGATTAATGGCTGCTAATTAGCAATGTTAATGACCAGGTGTCCGAGAGCACGGCCAGCTCCTCTCAGCATGGAGTGATCGCTCAATGAGGGCCCTGCAAATCCATTCCCAGTGACCCTTCCCCTCAGCTGCCAGTAATGAAGCCCGCTCGCTGTTACTCCCGGGAGAGACGCAGGAGGAGATCCGGGCCTGGGACCCAAACCCTTGCCTGGGGTCTAGTGGATCTTCCATTAATTAAGGTCAGCATTTCTGGCCCCCCCGCCCCGCAAAAAAAAAAAAAAAAAAAAAACGCGCTCAGAGGTAAAGGAGCGAGGAGCAGGGAGATGAACTCAAACCCTCTTTTCTTAGGAGGTGATTCTATTCTAAATGGAGCCAGTTGCTAATTTGAACTATCTACCCGTACATCTTTAATGGTGACTCTCTATTAGCTCTCCTTATCATCTTCCCAGATTCTGTTAATATCCCAAAATAATTCACATGGGTGAAGCAAATCTCATACTAACTCTCAAATACAACTTTCTGTCTGGGAGACTTAAGTTCTCTTTGTGCCTTTCTGCATAGACGAATAGCAGCAGAAACTCAGAGCATCTGGATCTGTGCTTAAGAAATAAAATACTCCATTACAAAATATTTTCCTGGTTAGGAGGTGGGTTAAGTGTGCAAGTGCTCTTAGCTCTTATATAGGAGTAAGGAAGCTATATTAACTTACACACACACGCACACACACACACACGCGCAGGCACACGCACACACACACGCACGCAGGCACACACACACACAAAAGAAAAGCAAGCTTTTCAAAGAGCTTTACAGAGAACCAGCTCTACAAAGACCCGAAAAATTATTTTACTATTTACAGTTGATTCCTTTTGTTAGGTGCTGACCAGAAAATTGAAAACTGACAAGACTGAAGGCTTTGCAGATAATTAACCATTAACTGTATTTGCCAATTTGTGACAAGCTGATTCTATGAGTTTACACGTTTATTTTCTCTCCACTGCTGAATGGCCTTGTACTTTCTCAAAGGAGAGGAGGAGGGCGATTCAGTTTGCAAGAAACAGAGTAAGGTGACAGAAGGTATACCACGTCACTGCTCTTAGCAGGCTCTTTCTTATTAACATATATATTTCAAGTGAGGATAACGTCTTGGCTGATTCAGAAATCTGTGCTCTCCCTCCCTTAAAAGTGTTACTTGTCTAAAGGTCTTATGTTTGATACCATTGTGATAAGTTTCTTTTGATGACATTTTTGAAGAATGTACAATTTATTACAGTAGAATAAGTTTTATTGTGAAAATCGCCAACTATTCATAGGTGATGAAACACCACCCATGCACAGTACCTAATAGCGGGGTTTAAAAATTATAGTCACTGGTTTGCAGCTAGTTAATAGGTCCAAGTGAAATTTGACAAGAAAAACTTCAAAGCTTTATTCCAACTGTGGACAAGGCCAAACACTATCAGCTCATAATCTACAAAAGGAGGCCACCTTGATGGGAGGAGGCTAGCTCCTCTGTCATTGGAGCCTGCCCTTCATTGCAGTAATACCTGATGTAGTTTTCTGGGAGGAGGGGTAAAATTGTTCTCCCTACGATGAGAGAATTTTCATTGTAGACATTTTTTAAAACATTGAAAAGCACATGCATACACATGCATGTGTTGACATGCATTCACGTGTGCATGGCACCTGTCATCCTAACCAGAGCCAGCCACTGCCAACATGTTGCCACATATTCTAGCTGCCTTTTTCTGTGCATGGTTACTCTTCCTCTTTTAACACAATTGTATTGTACTGCATGTAATGTTTTAGAAACTGCTTTTTTCTTAGCAATCTAATACCAATCTACTGTGAAATATTCTTCTACAATGTCATATTATGACAGCCTCGATTAAGGGCCAATCTCAAGTGATCATAGGGTGATATTACATCGCAGTCCCAGTGTCAAAGGGAAGGGCACAGGCACTATCTTGGCCAGTTTCTCCTCCATAATGTTGAGAATTTGTTGAGGATCCCTCCATTAGCTCAGATCCTCCTTCTGTCTATCTTCTCCATAGCCCAGGGAATAGTGGTAAGGAGCCAGAGAGAAGGAATGACTGTACCAGTGGTGTACTATACCCAAATTATTAATTATTAGCAAAGAAAGGGCCCAACTATGTGAGCATAAGCTTCATGGAGCAGAGAACTTATATATCTTCTCATCTGTGTATCTACAGTGCCTAGAATGATACCTGGCACATGGTGGGCTCTGAATGTATACTCTGAATAAATGAATGAACAAACAATTAAAAAATAAATTTGACTATATTCTAGTTTATTCACTTATTAGATTCTCATACATTTTCCCGAGTAGCTGAGAGAGTAATGAATTTTTAGCTAGTGCCTGGGGAAAGATCACAGGGCATATCTCCTCAGGGAATGCATTCCTCTTGGATGTTACATGTGGTACTGTTAGAAATATACATGAACAGAGACATGGCTCTATATTTCTAGCTAGAATTCATGAAGACCCTGAGATCTATTATTTGCTTCCATGTGTCTAGTCCTGTCTACTCCTCCAACTTGTTAAAACAATCTAGAAAAAAAATTAATACTTTTGAGCTCTGGGACCCTTAGTTTGGACTTGAAATTAATGTGCAATCTAAATTAAATCTGGCAATTTAAAAATTTAAATATTTTGTGCATCACTTTTCTTTTTTAGGTTTATGAGACAGAGTTATCTGTAGACCGAATATATATTGACCTAGAAAATGAATGAATAAGTTATCAATGGCAGAGGAATCACTTGCACTTAGACTCACAGTTAAAAAGTGTGGGGTTAAAAAAAAAGCGTAGTGCTTATTAGTTTTTTCCTTTTATAACCAAAAAATAAAAGTTGTCATAAGAAAATGACCAAGAAATAATGGAAAATAACCACCTTGCTTCAAAAGATATTTTGCAACAATTAGTGAAAGAAACATCCGTATCCTCTGCAAGATGCCTTCTCTATTGTGTGTGGTAGGGACGACTATTCCTTGACCCTTCTCACTAACCTACCTCTGGTGCTTTGTTCGGGCAGCAGGGGTAGAGTGGGACCCCTTTGGTAAATTTAGCCTGTTGGAATAGCAAATGAAGAATGCTGTAATGCATTCACCCTTTCCTCTATCCATCCATCAATCGTTCTATTAATCAATCAATTGAAAAGCCTGTTTAAGCATCTCTCTCCAGCCCATTATTCAGAGTGAGTCAAAGAAACGTGGCCCCTACACTTTGCAGCTTGTAGTTTTAGAGAAAACAACAATGGAAGTAGCACAGAAGATAAATAGACAACAGGTAAAACACTGAGTAAGTATGTGAAATGAAAAGAATGAATCATATTAGCATTGTCAGTCAATTAACAGGTATTTATGGTGTGCTAATTACATGTTCAGCACTGAGCTTGGGTGCTCTGCAAGTGAAGTGGATAAAGATCAGGAAGAATTTTTGTAAATTTCACCTTGAAGTAATGAGAAACTAAAAAGGTTTACTTTGTATTCTGAATAAGACTTTGTGGAGGCAGGTGTAGAGAGGGGAGCAGGGTGTACATTCTCCTTTTGGTACTTGTTGAAAAAGGGAGAATGGCTATGATGGAAGTGGGGGAGAAGTGATGATTTAGAAAATTGGATTTTATAACTTTAAAATCACGACATCACAGACTTGGATGAGCCTGAAAATCTTTTTTTTTTTTTTTTTTCAATTCTTTCCACTCTATGTTTAATTCTACTGTAGTAAAGCTTACTCAAAGGTGAGCTTGTGTAGTGGAGGAATAAGGTGATGGTCAAGCTGGCATGAAAAAGTCCCTGAAGGGACACAGATGGAAATACAGGAAGTGGGGTCTTCGTTGAGCATAACTGTGACCCAGAAGAGGTTTCAGAAGTCATTTACAAGGGTCTTCTTTGCTATTTGTAATGCTGTAAGAAA
The DNA here is from genome assembly GCA_004024625.1 of Mellivora capensis. Classification (NCBI taxonomy): domain Eukaryota; kingdom Metazoa; phylum Chordata; class Mammalia; order Carnivora; family Mustelidae; genus Mellivora; species Mellivora capensis. The sequence goes on along the minus strand of PISX010011990.1, from coordinate 39,710 downwards.
TTCTGGAGAAGAGGTTGATGTAGTCAAAATACTCAGTGGAGATCTCTTTGGTACCAGTGACAACAGGCCTTTCAGTGTAGAAATTGTGCTAATCAAGGCAAATGGTGCACAAGCCTATATTATGGATGTTTTATTCTTCTAACTCATATATCAGGGAGAAGTCAAATCCTTATTACAGGAACTTTATTTGAGGCCTAGGAGTGCAAATCCCAAATCTTCATCAAAGTTTGCCGAGACTGGTATCCTGGCTTCATATATGATTAATTCATTTTCTGAAATCTGGATAAAAGGTTAAGTAAATACTTTTGCATAGACTGGACTAGCTGTGGGTGCTAAATGGAGTGATCATGATATCATTTTGAAATATCTAAGGAGTGAAGAAGACAAATCTTTGTTGACTATAATCCTGTGGTTGTTATTGTGCTGAGCACCCTATGCATTATCTAATTAATCCTCATAATCCTCAAAATAGAGTAGTATTATCCCCACATTACAGACACCAAGGCTTAAAAAAAAAGTAACTGGACCCAAATCCCACAGTCACTGAGTGATAAGAAAGGGGTCTTATGACACCAAGCCACTGCTTTTGCGAGAACACCACGTTGTTTCACATAATTTGGGCATTTTTTGGTTTGTTTGTTTTCTTCCCTTTGGATATATATTAGCCCAGACTTGCATGAAATCAATATTTCTCATCAATGCATCCCTCCCCACCACAATTTATCTGCCATATAATTTATTATAGTTGAATGGATGTGTGGCCTCTCTTTTTTTGGATTATAATAATGATATGTTATTCTCATGAAGCTGTGGATGTTCAGAAAATCTTGTGCTCACAACCTGGTAAGGAGCCAACTTGATTAAAATCATTAAAGCATCAAATAAAAGGTCTGATTGTAGGAGGTTTTCTCAGCAGAGAGGATAAACTCAGAAAAGGGCTAAGGCTGTTGATGGAAGTTACTGTGGACCCCATCCTGCCCTTTCGAAGTCAAGTCCCACTCTTAGGAATGCTAATATTGCAATCTGTGTTTCCAAAGTTCCTCACGAAAGACCTGGGGTTGTGATTTTCTGCTCATATCTGCCCTCAGGTTGTGTATCCCTGACCTTTATGAGCACATCCCTGAAGGTACTGAAAGAGACTATACTTGTATTTCCATGAAGCATGAAAACTTCTTCCACCACCTTTTAGAAATGTAATTGTGAAGAGTTTTCAATACAAGGAGGTTCTCTTGGGAGCCCCCAACTATGTGAGATCAGTTTATTTTATTTTTTTTAAAATTTTTAAAAAGATTTTATTTATTTATTTGTGAGAGAGAGAGAGAGAGAGAGAGCAAGAGAGCGAGCACAAGCAGAGTGGCAGGCAGAGGCAGAGGGAGAAGCAGGCTTCCTGCCGAGCAAGGAGCCCGATGTGGGACTCGATCCCAGGACACTGGGATCATGACCTGAGCCGAAGGCAGCCGCTTAACCAACTGAGCCACCCAGGCGTCCCAAGAGATCAGTTTATTATTGAAGATTTTTGACAGAGGCAACAAGAGGCTGCCTGGATCGTGGCCCACTGTGCAGCAGAGTATGTACAAATGGGCTCTCCGTGACCACAGCATGCTGGAGACCCTACATGGCCGCTCTGTGCTTGTGAGAGGGTCCTGAGGATTCATTTGGTTTTGTGCCTTTTGAGAGAATGCGCAGGCATTTTCAGGGGTCTCTGTCAAAACCGAACATCACATCTCCACTCAAGATGAATAGTTACAGCAGAGCAAGTGAGAACCTGGAAGGGCTGGTGCTTTTCATTTTAAAATCTAAAAAGAGCTAAAAGGTTCTCTTTGCTTTGTGTCTGGTCCTTCTAAGAGCTGTTCTGTCCAAATAATACCAATTTAAAAGAGGGGAGAAACTCAGAAAAGCTAATATTTATAAACTGCATTATGCCAGGCCCTTTCCAAATTTTACTGTATTTATTCTAAATAATAGGCATTACTCTTTCTATTTTACGTATTTAGAAACTGAAACTCTAAGAGATTCAATGTCATAGAGGTAAATGTCACAGAGTAAATGTCAGGGCCATGCATTCAAGTCTAGGTGTGACTCCAAAATGCTTTGTAATGGCATTGTCCAATATGGTTGCCCTATTTACCTTTTTTTTTTCTTTAAAGATTCCGTTTATTTATTTGACACACAGAAAGAGAAATCACAAGTAGGCAGAGAGGCAGGCAGAGAGAAAGGGGGAAGCAGGCGCTCTGCTGAGCAGAGAGCCTGATGCGGGGCTCAATCCCAGGACCCTGAGATCATGACCTGAGCTGAAGGCAGAGGGTTAACCCACTGAGCCACCCAGGTGCCCCACCCTATTTACCATTTTTACTCTTTTAATTCAAATTCAAATCGAATGTAATTAAGTATTCACTTCTTTGATCAAACTAGGCACATTTCAAATGCTCATTAGCTTCATGTATAGACTACTGTATTGGATAGGATAGATATAGAATATTTCTATCATCAAAGAAAGTTTTATTGGGCAGTACCTTTCTATAACCAAGTTGAGAATTTTCCTTGGTGTAAGCATTCATGGAAAATAACATTGATAAAACTTGTATTTTAGTGGAGAATGGTGGTGGTAAAGGGAAAGATGGAGTATGAGATTTTATATTCTTAATACAGTTGAAAGATCTTTAATGAAGAAAGTAATTTAATCATAGGCATCTGTAGTGTAAACTAAGCCAATAGTAATAATAATATCTAATTGTGTAATGCTTGTATGTGGTATGTACTATTCTAGATTTTTTTACACATAGAAACTCATTTAATTTTTACAATAATCCTATGAATAGATGCCATTATCATCTTCATTTTATAGATGAAGAAACTGAGGCACACGAAGGCTAAGCAATTTTCTAGGGTTATCAGACACACAAAAGCAAAACCAGGACTGCAAGCATAGCCGAGCTTTAGATACAGGGCGTGTAACCATGATTCCATTTCAGCATATTTTATTGGCCTATTTAGGAGAAAGTTTTGAGAGTCAATTCTACACTGGAAATGGAAGCATAAAAAGCAAGATTGCTTTTTAAAAAGAGCAGCCAGGAAACCAAACAATACTTCCAATTGTATTGTATGTGTACGTAGGTGTGTAAAATACATACTAAATATGTATAAAATACATACTATAAGTTCATGCACATGCATATATAAATTTTCACCTTTATGAGGTGAACAAGTGAGATGTAATATTATGTTAATGACAAGTAAATGAGACAGAAGGGAAAAGATATTATAATTGGAAATGACAAATAATATATAATTCTCTTGATAAAACTTACTTTCCCTACTGCAACCACAAGCTGAAGAGGGAAACAATGTTTGTTTTTTTTTTTAAGATTTTTATTTATTTATTTGACAGAGATCACAAGTAGGCAGAGAGGCAGGCAGAGAGAGAAGGGGGGGAATCAGGCTCCCTGCTGAGCAGAGAGCCCAATGCAGGGGCTCAATTCCAGGACCCTGGGATCATGACCCGAGCGAAGGCAGAGCCTTAACTCACTGAGCCACCCAGGCACCCCGGAGAAACAATGTTTAAGAGCAAACTCCAAGTGGGCTAATCTTAATATTTTTTGTAAACTTTCAAGTTTGTGAAGTAGATTTAAAACTTTTTCCGTGTTCCAGGAAGATTCTGGAATAAGGTCTTCAGGTTTGACTTAAAATACCAGAAATCAAATTCTTGTTACCTTGTGTAAAATTTGTGTACTTTTAAGTTTTAAATTCTTTGGTAATCTGCTTACTTAATGCATTCCCAGTTGATGTTCTCTTGCCCATCCATCTCAGTGAAACCTCACAAAGGACAACAGGGTTCTGCATCAAGGATCATGTCCATATTGGGGCCATTGTCATTTCATGCATCAAGTAGCTCTATTTCCATCTGACTGGTTGGGTGGCTTGCTCTTATGGATAGAGCTTGAGTTTTAAGTAAGTGCTGAAGTACTTAGAAGGTGCTAACGCTTATGTTTGTAATTTTTAAATTAAGAATAATACTATGGAAAAGTAAATTAAATTTGCGTCATTAACTAAGTCTTTTAGTTCTCAAGTGGAATCAATTTAAAACTCAGCTTATTTTGTAACATTTTAGCTAATGAGTGGCTTTTAAAAGGGGGTTTAGTATGGGAAACTTATAGCTTTTTTTTTTAAATAGACATGCAATATTTTCAGTTGATTTTTTGGTGTGACTTTTGAAATTAAAATATTAGCCATAAAAATAAAAATCTCATTATCTTTTGGATAGTAGCTAAGAGTCACCTTAGCAAATTGGTACATGATGTCAGGACACATCGCTATGATGACAATATCTAAAAAAGTCTCTTACTTTTGTGATGGTTGTGTTCTTATTCTTATTCATCTTCTCCGAGACGATGCCTGTTTTAAGTCCATATTTGTAAACCAACTGAAGATTCTTCAATATAGAGTATTATGGAACAGAGAACGTTTGTTTCATAATTTTTCAGACCAATATCCATTTTTCTTGAGACTATAGAGTAAAATGAACTGCATATTACATATAAGAATGGTATGAATTAATTTTTTTTCTGTTTGAGCCACAATTTCAATGTTGGAAATGACTTTGGAAATCATCTAGCCCACCCCACTCAAAAGCCTGGACTGACTGAGCTCCTCTCAAAGACTGGCAGTGCTCAGCCATGAACCCAGCCCTCTTTCCAGGAGCCTCCAAGACTTACCACACTTTTTTTTTTTTTGCTTTTGACCTGATTTTGGACACACCAAATCTTGATTTAATAATCATTTAAACTGTTTAAGAAATAGGTGGTTTTACTTTGCTTAGCTACTGTGATCAAATTTGTATTAAGTCTCCTGTGTACATTTATCCATGTAATCCTATGAATATATGGAACTGCAGAGCTAGAAGGGACCTTGAGATTATCCAGTTCAATCTCCTTGGGTTTCAGGTAGAGAAAATGAGAAGTTAAGTGATTGGTTCAAGGCCACACAGCTAGTCAGCCTCAGATTTAAGTGTCTATTCCAGATGGCCTGACCTCAAGTCTGGTCCTTTTATTACTCTGTTATTTCCAGTGCAGTGTACATTTCCAAGGGAATGATCAGGTGTTCAAACCACAAACATTGCTGGGGCTTAATGACTCCTCTTCCAGCTGCCTTATGGGTGGTTGGGATGTTGATAAAGTACAAATATTTGCCAAAAAATCATGAACAAGCTAGCTGGGAAGAAACTTTGATATGCAAATCACAGAAATGATTATAAACATGACAAAATTCTCAAAAATATTTTTTAATAAGTTATAAAACACACGGGGTCAGGCGAGCCATTTAAGAAAATAGCATTTACCACATCTCATTGCTTTGGGAATACTGCATTGGAACTGGAACTTGATAATCTCTGTGAAGAATAAAGGCAAGAGGAAAGAGGTCTGCTTGTCGACAGTAACCTACAGACAAATGGAAACCCAGGCTGTGTCCTGAGAGTTTTAGGTAATCCAGGCTCATAATTTGATTTGAGAAGAGCTACTCCAGGCTACTGTGTAATTATAGAAGCATTCACTCGGCTGGCTCCTGTTCGCCTCATCACGTTCTACTTCATTGCCCTTTATGCTAAAGCCCCTGTTGATGAGAGGACGGAAACAGTAAGTACAAATAAAGCAATTAGCAGGTGGGGAATGCTACCACTGTTTAAGGATAACATCCAATCTTTATTGGTACTTATTAAGTTGAAGTCTAGAGCTTAGAGACAAAGGGAAATATCACAAACCACAAGAATGAGAAGAGGTGTGGGAATAAGGGGAAAATTAGACCAACGAGTCTATTTTTTATTTTACAAATCTAATCACAAAGGCTAGCTTTAGAAATAATATCAAACTTCCAATTTATTTATATTCTAGTGAGTTAAATTCTCACGTACAATTCACCTTCTTTTAAAGTTTCCTTGCTTCTTTTGCCCTACTCTTTCACTACGCGGATTAACTTGGAAAATATTTTAGTAGTTACTTGTTCATCTGAGAGGAAGTTTTGGAGTTTGGGTTGTGGTTAAACCCACCAGCAGGGGGCGTTAGGATAATTAACAAACCTAGTCCACGGGGTCCTGACATCCGGAGCACAGAATCACAGACTCTGCTGGCAGAGTTGAAAATGCCCATTGGAGACAAGGAATATAATGGGCAAAAGAGGAAAGCAAGAGAATTTCAAGTGTTCTCGAAGTCCTAGCACAGGATGTTGAAAGTAGACAATTAAATAGGGCACAGGCTTTCTACCACCCTCCTGTCAAAGAGTTATCCAGGCACCCTGGTTCTCTGTTTACTTTTCTGGAAACAGGGATAATCGAAATCCTTCCATCCAGAATGCTATCATTCTCATTTCTCCATGGAGAGCATTACTCTTCTTGCTTTAGCCTTATTTTGTGTGTCTGACTAATAAGGTGGAGGATAAGTAATTGCTGTCCTCTCAGACTGGTCCCAAGAAGACGCCCCCTTCATTTCACTTTGAATTAGTGCCTTGGTCCTTCAGTGTCTTATCAATTAAAGCTCGGCTGGCAACTTCAGCTACCTAAGCAGGACATAGCTTCCTATGTAGATAGCAGATTTCCAGCTAGTCAACTTAAAAGAAAGTTATGGAAGTTTGCAGGAAAATCAATATGTTTTCCTTTGGCTTAGATAGTTGGGGGGGGGGCACTGTGGATAGAGAGATATGTACAGATATCTAGAAAGATGAGCTATTTTATAGTGGTGTGGCTTGTTTAACAGGCAGCAAAATTAAATCTGTATCATATTCTAGGAAATCTAGACTTTCTTTTAGGACACATTTTTCGTTCTCACAGTGATGTACTCTTCCTCTTTTTCATCCTTCCATGGCTCAGTGACCGCTTGAGGCTGACCCAGAGGGTCAAAGGTAAAGTCTCTGGAGTGATGCTATTGAGGAGCAAGTTCATTTCATCCTTTGACAGAAACCACAGCGCTTGAATAGGACAGGACTGTATCTCAGACGAAAGGTTTAACAGTGACTGTCACCAGGCTTTCCCACGAATTGTTCAAGAGTAGGTGATTCATGTAAGCAAAGCAAGGAAAGATAACTTAACTTCGAGATATGCGCACACTGTTGTGCACTTTGCATTAATATCTTTGTTACTTTCGGTAGTGCTAGTAAATGCAGAAATACGCAGATCATTAGTTTTCTTTTGAAAAGTGTGCATTGTATATTTAAAACATATTTCATTCAAGGATCACTATGTACTCATAAATTTTTATCAGCGATCCACCCATGGATGTCTCAAAATATAAAAATTCCCAATGACAAACACTGGATGTAATTTCATAAATGTACACAATTCCCAGCTACGTTCTCTCTCATTGTCATCATCATCTTCATAACTGCCATAGTTTCTTGAATTTGTTGGGTGCTTCATATTCTTGAAGCTATTTTCATGGTCATGCACTCACTGAATTTTTCTCAAGAACCTTGTGAATTTGGCAGCAAGATAATATGAAAATTTTACAGAGAAGGAAACAGACACAGAGAAGATCTGCGACCCACTCTGGATGGTACAGTTTGGAGCAGGACCCAAGGGTCTAAGTCAGTATCCATTGGGAGTGATTTCCACCTGTTGTCAGTTTAAAGATACAAAGGCAAGAAACTGGAAATTGTTCCTTGTCATTATTTAGCTATTGGGAATTATTAGTTCTTTGTCTAAGGATGAATAGAGCAAAAGATTCATGCTTCCTCTTGAGATTGGGAACCTTGATATTTTAGAAATGTGGCAAGTGGCATCACAGAATATGAACAGTATGATTCATCTTTTCAGCACTCCCTTTCTCACTTCCACATTTTTCCTGTTGCTTCAGGTTAAAAAATACAGTAATGGGCAAACCTGCATGGTTGCGGTTAGGCTGAAAGGCTTGTGATCCTTACTGCTTAAACTTGTAAGCATGGCTTCAAAAGCAACCACAGGAGATGCCTCTTTTCTCTAGGACCTCACCTTCCTCCGAAAACTGAGAACTCAATTGTACTTACAGGGAGGCTGACAGGAATTTTCTGCTTTGGCAAACCCATCAGGACACCATTTCTGTTGTCCAGTTTGTCTCCTACAGCCTTGACTCCTAATAAATTCTTCTACCTCTACATAGTGAAATGAACTTTACAATTCATCAGTTCAATTTACGTTTGATAAAAATATTTTCCCAAAACATACCCATCGGACAGTGGAAAGGACTGAACAAAATGACTTTACTACTTTTTTTTAAAAAGATTTTATTTGAGACAGAGACAGAGAGCTCACGTGCATGAAAGAGGGAGAACACAAGGGGGCGGGGAAGGGCAGAGGGAGAGGGAGAAGCAGACTCCCTGCTGAGCAGGGAGGCCTCAAGTGGGGCTCTATCCCAGGACCCAGGGATTATGACCTGAGCTGAAGGCAGATGCTTACTGACTAAGGTTTCCCAAAATGACTTTATTTTTAAAACAATCATTTCAGTATTTGCAAAAGTCCAGGACAATTAAAAAGATAAGTAAGTATTGCAGGTTTGCTCTAATGAAGGAAAGCACAGTTTTTATTTCACTGTGAATGTAACCAGAAATACCTTCAATGTACCTCCCACATGGGTTGTCCAGCTCACAGTGTCCCACCTGGATGCCTTTCAGAGTCTTTCCCTTCTGATGGGAGCCTGAGGCCTCTTTGGGCCCAGCCTGGAGGAAGCCTAAATGAATGATCTTCTTACAGATAATCAGTAGTGGACCATAAATGATGACTGATGCTTCCATGTTGCCTGGAGCCTCTGCACCTGATGCTATTTGAAACTCCTGCAGGAAATGCTGGGCATCCTGCTCCAGGGTGTCCTTGCAGCCAAAGGCAAATTCCTCTTGTTCCCTCAAAAAGCACATTTCCTGTTGTTTTGGGTGGTCTGCCTAATGCCCAGATTTGAAAATGCTTGAAGGAAAAGTAGGACTCCGTGTTGAGAGCATAACACGGAAAGAGCACAGTTCGCTATTTACTTCGAGCATTTGGTCACAAGCAGGCCTGATGGGGGCCTGCGAGCGCCTCCCTTCCCTCTCTGAAGCAGTGAGTTCCAGCCCGCTCTTCATGCCTGTTTCTGACTAAGTGAGTCTTTCCTCTTAGATCCTGTTTTCAAGGCGGTTTCTGAGGGTGGATGGAGGACATATTTTTCTCCACTCGTCCATGTGTCTGGACAGTCATTGGCCTCTCAGAGACTCCAGGTTGGAGGTCTTCATAAGTTAGCCTCACCAGCCCAGATGCAGAGTAACACACCCCATCGCTTGTAAAAGCAGTACATCTAATCACATAATTCCTCTATAATGTGGTTTTTTTAAATTAAGTGACCCACAGGATATTAATCTGGTGGTAACAACTCCCAAGGGATGTAGCACTGGCAAACACTTCAAGAGCGGCTAGTACTACTATTAAATGTGATGTTCATTTCATCTAAACATATGGAAATAAAAACAAGTCATGGGAAAACTTCAGTGCTCTGTACATACTATATTGTTCATAAACCTGTCATAAATAAGTGCCTTTTAAAAAGAAACCAATTAATAAATGTGCATTGAATTATGAAGTTTAAATATTCCATAACATGGGACCTCTGTCCCCGCCCCCTCTCCCGGCATTCCCACCCCTGCCAGGGCCCCCTTGTTATTCAAGCTGTTATAACATTTTCCACTGTGTGGCACATCTCAGTTTTGTTGTTGCCGATTGAGTTATTTGGTTGGTCCCCTGCTTAAAAAAAAATGAAGAAAAAATCTGTAAGCTATAAAACGCATCTTCTTTCTTCCTTTGTCTGTGTATTAGAGTCTGGCTTGGCACTCGGGCCCCACCCCAAACCTCCCACCAAGAACATGTCATATTTCTATATGCTCGTGCATGCTCAGCTCTACCTCTTTTGAAATGATGCCCAAAACCAAGCAATGTTTACATAAGTAAAAGGGAGTTTCACTTTTATGCTGCAATTTCTGCAAGGAGCAGAGGGTTTTCCTAGCCATACCTTGTACTTTGTTCATGGGTGAACTTCTATTTTTCTAATGTGATGGTTTTATCTGGCTTTGACAACAGATTTCTTTAGGAGATTACACACCTGGAATTAACTTTTTCTGCCAAGAAGTACAGTGCACCTGGAAGTACTAAATCATTTTTATCTATGTTTTAGAGGCTTTTCATAATGAAATTGCATATCGTGAACTTGACCTATCTCTTGAGTCAAGGCTTAAGGGCCAGAGTTGGATAGAGACGTACATGCTAGTGTTACGAAGTAAATATATCCAGGGTGTGTTTACTTCTCACCAACTGGAGACGCACTCCCTGAACACCATCTCCCCGACTATCTTACTTCTTAAATGACTCTGCTGACCGCATAACATATGGAAATGTGAGGAGGTACTTTCAGCAGGTTGTTTGCTACGTTTACACCAGTTCTAACATTAATCTCCATTAATGTTTGATACAGTTCCCGACAGGTTTAAGTAGACGCCAGACACCACATCTATTGCTTATGTGTTGAGCATAACACACATAGGACAAAGGACGAAGAAGTCTTTTTTATGGATTTCTCTGGTAAAGACAGCTGTGCTACCTAGATTAAGTATTTTGAGGTTGTAAAACACTTCCTCTGAGAATAAATGCCACCAAAATACAACATTGGTTAATTAAGAAAGATCATGCAGGGAGTTCATTAGAAAGTCCGACCATACCACCAGTTTGAAAGGTATGACATTTCTGTCTGTTGTAAAACTGTTGGGAAACTCTTGCAAGGAACAACTGCAAGACTGTTCTCAAGAGATTCAGAATGAGAAGTTGGAAAATTGTTTACAAACTTATGCTGACACATCAGAAAGATAATATAGTGTGAGTGTTAGAAATTGCTTAAATGATTTCTTTCATTGGGCAGGGGAGACTGGGGGACCAAGGGGGCAGGCATAGGAAATTAAAAGGAAAAAACAACAACAACAACCTTCCTTTAAGTTTTGTTCTTGGCATTACATTTCCAGTTTTCGCCACGAAACCTGAATATGCTCTGCTTTTCCTTGACATGAGGTCATATGGGTAGAACAACAAATGCTTTTTATCCTTAGGCATCCTTGCCCTGCTATGTTTGGTTATACCTGAAGTTTGCCAAACTGGTTCTGCTTATTCTTGTCAAACAAGGATAATTTCTTCTCTTGGTTGTCTCTGATATAGTGTCAGCATTTTAAAGGCCAAAGTTGCCATAGTGACAAATTACATGAGTATAAACATTAATTCTGTTTAGACAAAATCTCTGTAAGACTAAGAAAAAAAAAAGGAAAATCGTGGATAAACCAACACATTTGTTTTGATGGATATTTTTTAAAGCAACATAAGAATGATATTGTAAGTGATGTAAATGATGTTTAGTAAGGAAAAAAAGGAGAACAGGAAAAACAAAATATAGATACATTAAAATGATCTGTTGCCAAGCTCAAACATAAATAATTGAATTTCACAAATTACTCTTCTCCATAACTGTGGTTTAATTTTATATGAATGTGACTAAATTCTACCCTGGGGATAGATAAACTCATTATGTCCCTTAAGTAGTTCGAATTTCCTGATAACCAGCAGTCAAACCCAGGAACAAGCAGAATTAGTAACCAAGTCTAATAAACGACTGGGAAAAATTGTATCTGTCTCTTCCTTCTGGTTCCCACACACTCTGGTTACATCATTACTTAGCCTGTAAACATGGAGGCCAATCGGTCTCCGGAGCTTGGGTCATGTGACCAAAACATCAAAATGTGTCTGAAACTCTACCCTAAAGATGGGGTTTCAGCAGGGGCCTCTGGATAACTGACTCTTCTGCGGCTGCTGTGCAATTTTCGTATTTTATTTCACCTCTGCTTTCAGGCTTAGCTCTTGGTCCCACAGATTGATGGTCGAAGTAAACTTGTTGATGTGGGTTTCTCTGTGCAGGTGCATGGGCAAAATGATTTCCTGTACCACGTACTACACAGTTATGTAATAGCTTTAAAAAAAATACCCAACTGGACATTTCCCTATGAATTGGTTTTCATCAGCGAAGAGAATTCTAACCCCTTCCTTTAAAAAAAAAAAATAAAGTTTTCTTTGGATTGTTTGTGAAAAGCTATTGGGGTTGAACTTTCTTTTTAAAAATAATTTTGTGTCTAAACGCACAAAACTGAGAAGTCAAGTTTGTCAGGTCCCTTGAATGCAGCTCCTGACGATGGAGCTGAAACGCTGTGTTCCTCTTGAAGGAATGGGCTGTGTAACCCTATCACCTTGCTAAGGTTTCACAGGGCAAGTATAGTGATGACAACAACTGCTTGTTCTCTGCAGATGTAGAAAGGCATTTTTTTACATGTGCAGGAAGCAACAAAAGCCTGGTCTTAGGGGACAGGTGAGTGAGTTGACTTGCAAGAAATAAACCAAATAATCCTTAAAGTTGTAGCAACATACACAGAGCCAAAAGCTTGATACCCCTGTACACAAACATATTTTCTTGTTCAGGTTTACTTTTCTCTTGATGACTACTGTAGGTGATGTGATCGTGTCTGGCTGAGAATCTGTTCTGAACTTTCTTGAAGTAAAATCTGTCAGGAATGAAAAACCCATTAGAAAACCTCCCTGATACATTTTGATCAGGTGTTCAAAGATGCCTCCTGGAGGCAAGGGATGATGCACTAAAGGACATTCAGGTGAAAATTCATTTTGTCAAAAACCAAACCCAATGAAACAAATTGCCCTCCCCAGCTAGTCTTCTTGGATCAGAGGACTACATGTAAAATATGTCACATGATTTATGTAACAAACATTAGCATCTGCTCATTGCTATGCTAGATGGTAGAGATAGAGGGTGATGGGGAAAATGGTAATCATGTTTAGTAGCTAGTATTTATGAAAGGCCCACTAGAAACTAGTGTTAGATGCCCTACAACATTCATCTCAGTCCTTATATTAGTCCAGAAGGGTAACTGCCATTATCCTCCACTGTATGGAGAAGAAACTGAAGATCAGAAAAGTTAAATGATTTCCTCAAGATTGTGCAGCTATTATTATATGGTGGCCCATAGAGATAGAGATTCCAACCGACATCTGATTTAACCTGAGACCTTTGTCCTCAAACCCCTATCTCGCGTCGCCTCTCTGTACAATTCTTTCTTTGTCCTTATGGGGTTTTTACTCTTGTGGTGCATTAAAAAAGTAGAGAAAGAAATCATTGAAATTGCATGTGTGAAAACACTGGCACAACTAAGTGTTTGAGGAAAGTGAAAGTTTCATGGAAGGAATGGTTCAGGCCAGAACAGTGCTCAGGAGCCCTGTGTCTGTGACGGCAGAGCAGGGAGGAGTGTGGGTGGTAGATGAATGCTCGGTTATCTTTTCCCCTGCAGGTAATCCCTCGGAAATAACTGATCACTACTTTTATCCTGCAGAACTATCACTGAAGGTGCTGTGTAAGCCAGAGTGAGCTCCTGTCTCCCCCCGCCCCCCCCACCCTGCTACCTGCCAAATAAAGTCACTAGGTGCTCACATATTTTCCAGTACAAGTGCTTCATTATTAATTCATGGTCCAGGTCCTCAGTACATGCTGCTACTAATATTAGGTTTCAGCAGAGAATAATGAACAGGAGCACTGGACTGTATGTCTTAACATTTTTTTAAACAATGTTTGCAGTGCTAAATTCTATTTCTAGCTTGATTGGGGTCTTTACATAAACAAGAGGAGGGCTCTGTAGTGTTGCGGAGGCATAATTTTCCCAAAGCTTAGCAACAGAAAAGGTAAGAGTCAGCATGATTAAGACCTGATGGAAGGTTAATACAGATTGGGATTTTCCCCCTTCGTATTAAGCTCTCATCAGACAAGAAAAAAAGAGAGGTCTCCTGAGTTAGAATTCCACCTAGAAAGCCTGGACCAGCTCCTTGCTTTGAAACTGTACCCCACCAGGAAAGGAGAGAGGAGAACTTGCTTGGTGGGGAAATGGTCCCCTACAAGTGCCCCCCACAGCTCGGCCCACTTACCCATTAGATACAGTACCTTATAGGGCCCGTGATAGTTTTAGTAGCTCACAGAAATGTTTTCAATTTAATTTCATCTAAAATAAGAAGAAAAATGAACATAATAATGATGACTATATAATAATGAATCCAGCCTGGTTTATATTCTTCACACCAACTTTACAATCGTAAAGTGTAACTTTTAATTATTCTCATGGAGGAAGGGAGCCATGACGGCGAAATGCTCAGGCTCATGAAAATCCTCATGTGGTCCTGCCCCGACAAGGACACTTACCAAATGGTGCTGCGTGGGGGTGCTAAACAAGTTAAATTATTTCATGAGACAACCTGTTCTTCCTTACTATTCTTTTCTCACTGTAGATCTTGCTGAGAGTGAGTCTTTGAGGAGAAAAATAGCTATATGGGTCAATAAGAACATTAAGATCACATTTCCTCTGGGTTTCCGGTAGTGCCCTGCCCAGCATGGAGTTAACATTCAAGAACTGGTTTGCATTTAATTGAAACTGAGTTAAAGAAAAAGCACATTAATTTGTGTATTCATTATTTGTTCATTTAAGTACTCATTCATTAAGTACAACGGATGTTTTATTTTTTTTTAGTGCCACCTATGAGCGTGGCACTGACTGCACTAGGTGTTTGGGATATAATGGGAAATAAGGTAGACATTGTCTTTGAACTCAAAGACCTTCAGATAGAGGCAATGAGATAAAACACAAAAATGACATTTTTAAGGGGTAGGTGATGGGTAAAAAGGAGATGGAAGAAATCCCTGATTCCTAATTTCCATTTTAAAAATGTGTCATCCTTCAAATTAAAAGACTTTTTTCTATGGTATCTGAGACACAAGCTAAAACAATCATAAATACATGAAATGGAGATTCAGCATTGTATTTGGTAGTTGAGATTCTTGAGCTATTTATTTATTTATTTTTTAATTTATTTATTTATTTGTCAGAGAGAGAGGGAGAGAGAGAGCGAGCACAGGCAGACAGAGGCAGAGGGAGAAGCAGGCTCCCTGCCGAGCAAGGAGCCCGATGTGGGACTGGATCCCAGGACGCTGGGATCATGACCGAAGGCAGCCACTTAACCAACTGAGCCACCCAGGCGTCCCAACTTGAGCTACTTAAAAATAAAGGATATTTAATTAAAATTAAAAGGATCTTTAATGGGAACTACCATCGTTCAGTTGACTGAGTGGGGGGCCAAGGATGAAGAATTGGTGAGTGTTCTTTCTGTGAAGGGTCTAGAGTTGCTGTTGTTGAGCCTTCTAGGATTCATGCTCAATTTTGACATTCAACTTATAGAAGATTCTTAATAAATCTCTGGGTTTTAAGAAAGCCTCCAGCTCTATTCATTTAATGTCTCATAATGAGACTTCAGGCGCCATGTGGATTTTGCCCGGCCCATTCATGAAACAGATACTTATTGGGTCCCTACTATGTATCAGGCTCGGTTTGGTTTCCAGAGAGGAACAAATGGGCTACTTCCCCTGCCCTCATGGAGTTTACATTCTAGTTGGAGACAGATAATAAAATTTGAAATAATTGACAAGGTAATTCCAAGTTTCTATAGTACCATTCCAGTGAATATCTCTTATTTTGGCTTTTTGGTAACAACAAACCAGTTTTTCCTGGCATATGGTCTTGGTAGACTATCAGTCAAGGGATCTTGTCGGGGTTAACCACAAAGTGGGCATGTGCCCAGGTTTGACCAGTTAGAGTCTCCTTCCTGAAAATTTGAAGGGCTGAGTGTTAATACCATGGGCATGTGGCCAGATTCTGAAGAAAAGCCACCGCTGAGATCACAGAATAGTCATGGACAGTCATAATGGGCTGGACCTGTAATTTCAGGCTAACTCTTGCTTTATTTTGCCTTTGATATTACTGAGTTATTAAATTATGTTGACCCTAAATTCCTGGTGCCCCCTTTTTGGAAATCAATAGGGATTGTTATGAAGGAGAATTTAAGCATAGACCATAGGATGATGGGATCAGCATGGAAGAGAGCTTGGGAATTGCACAGATTTGGGTCCCAAATAAAGCTTTGTCACTGGATAGCTGTGTAACACCTGTAACACCAGTTCTGTGGGGTTTGGGGATGTTTTAAATCTGGGCGGCCTACTGTAGTGTGCATGCCCACAAATGTCAGCTCTTTTCCCTTACCTACACTCTCTGCCCCCACACCCCTATCCCATACTATCTTCATAATTCCTATGTTGCCAGATTTGTCGGAAATTTAAAATGTGCAATAAGAACTCAGGGGAAAGACAGGAAATAGAAAAAACTGGAAAGCCATCTAGTGAATTCTCAGATATTGTGGGCTTGGAGTCAAGTGTGGACTGAAAACTCAACAACTGGCTAGGTCTGTGTCTCGTGAACTCTGCCTGGCATGAACACTTCTGTTTCAGCACATCTGTGATTGCCATATCACCAGCATTTGCAGAATGGAGGATTAATTTTATTGTGCACTGGATCAGCAGATCTGGTGACATAATATTGCACTACGAAGAAGGATTACTCACCAGTTTCTGGATGCTACATTTTTAGAAACGAACTCCACTTAACGATAAGTGTTGGATCTAACAACTTCCCCCTTTTCCTCACTCCCACTCTCCAATCACCCAACCAACAAATATCACTTAATGCAAAAACCAGCTCTCTTGGGACCAGATGGATACAATTTTTCTTCAAGATAAAACTCTAGATATTCCCCCAAAGTAAAGGTTTTGTTATACTTCTTCAGTTATTAAAAACAGATGTGTCGTGTTTATAATGATGGCTCTGAGCAGTTTTTTCTCTTCTGGGTTTATGGAAAGCAATTTGCGTAGGGTAAAATAATATAGCATTTGTGAGTCATTTTTGAGGAAAAAGTAGGGAAATTATACAGTCTACAAGCCAGACAGGATTTGGTTATAAGGAAATATGGCTGTATCCCAAGGCAAACAAAGAGGAGACCTTGTTTTTATTCCTCTCAGAGACTCACTCAGGGCTTGGACTATCACCTTGTCACCTATGACCTCCATTTGCAGAAAAGGGCACATGGAGCTGGGCTTTTCTCCAGCTCTAGTGTTTGGCAGAGCTCAGTGGGATGGTGCATCCTGTCCTTTCTGTACCTGCCACCCAGCCAGTCCCGTTGCCCTTCCCTGGTGTCTTTTTCCAAGCACTTTTTTTCATTCTCATGTGGGCTATCACAGAAACATATTGCTTCTCTAGGTAGCGCATCTGAAAAATTATTTCTTCCTTTCTCAATAGCCTCATCTTTGTCCATTCTTCTCTCACTTCTGCTTGCAGATAGATGGTTAACCGGCGTTGGGCTCCTGTGTTCCTCAGCTGGCTGCGAAGTGTGGAGTGAGTAGGGTCCTGTGGATAAATGTAAAAATGAAGTGTGTGAGTGTGTGAGTGTGTGTGTGTGTGTGTGTATTAGCAGTGGGATTCCTTTGTTGAGTGCTTATTACATGTCAGGCACTGCTCTAAGGTAGTCCTGAGAGTTTGTTACATTTAATTTTCAATATATCTGTATGAGGTAGAGTTTAGACATACCTGCATTTAAACCCTATTTTACCATTTAAGCTTATAGGTAGGCAGTATCCATATTGGTTTGGCTAATTCCTGTATTCTATATTCGTATGGTTCCAAAAACTGCTTTATCTGTTATTTAGCCAGGGAAGGGTTTTTTTTTTTTAAATAAAAATGATTTTTAAAAAGGATTCTCTCAGTTTTCTCTATGTTTGAAGCTCTCATAACCAAAATGGATATTTGCCATGTTCATTTTTTTAACAGCAAAAGTCCAAAAAAATGATCAAAAATATACAATCTGCTTTCATTTAGTCTATGGAAGTAGCAGACAGTAAAATATAATAGTCTACTTATTCTACTGTGATTGACAGCCAAAGCTTAGAGCAATTTTCACTCTGATCAGAGAGCAAGGTTTCTCCCATAACCTTGAGGTCCAAATCTCATTGCCCTTTATTGTGAAATTTTGTGCTCTTTGACCCTTTGGAGGGACAGAGTCCCACATCTTCTAAGTCTTCCCTCAGTCCTCTGCTGATGTGTACAGTAAATGATTGTCTCTGTTATGTGACCATGATAAACACATAGAAATACCTAACTCATTTTAGCAAAACTTATCCTAATTGGAACTATAATCAAAGGTTGCTAGAATGCTCCAGAAACTTACCTGGGGACGTGGATTTGGTGTCTTCAGAAGTTTTGGTAAAATAAGTGGTACCTTCTTTGTGCTTATATTTTCCTTCCTTCCAAAGGGGGAATGAAGTAGGAAAAAAAAATTGAAAGGAAAGCTAAAGCATCTCCTCTTGCACAGTCTTCCCTTCTCTCTTTCTCTGTAGCAGAAAGTGACATGGGGCCGTGGGGCAGGTTCAGGAGGTTAGGTACATCAAGTCCTTATCACCTGAGCTATTTCATGTGTAATGGAAAACTGCAGCTGAAAACATCCCAGAGGAAATGTTCTCTCCTAGGGCAGCCAGCGTCCTTTTCATCTTCACCTGAAGGCAGACCTCACCCAATTTAATACATCATTTAGTTTGGCATCAGGGAAAAAAGCCTCCTCGGGCCTGCTCACAATGACCCTTGGGCTCCACAAAAAGACTGAGCCAGGGGGTTACTGATTCTCACTTCCTCATTCAAAACCCCTTCTTAAGGGAAACTGCAAAAATGGACATGGAGCCAAATGAGGAGGTTGAAGAGTGCAAGCCTTAAATGACAGAGAAGTGCTTTCTCTAAAGCTTCCAGTCCTGTCACCCAGGAGATAGGAGGAGCTCTGGATGCATTTATAGACATGTAGGAAGGAAGGGAGGGAGGGAGGAAGAGTTCTTGAGAACCCACGATGTCAAGGCACTGTACCAGTCTTTTGGCATTATTGCAGCCAGTCGTCACAATGCCATTTGTATTTTTATTATTCAAACTCTATTTGGTAGATTAGCCAACAGAGGTTGGGTAATTTCTCTAAAGATGCAGAAATAAGGGGCAGAAACAGGATTCGAACCTAGGTCATCTGTCCTCCAGTTTTTCCCCTCTCATTTTTTGGTATGCTCTGGGGTCCAATATTGCCTCCAGAATCTCCAACTAAAATCAGACTAGAGTTCAGTCCATTGGAGGCCCTGGTGCCCTCTCAGCTGGAGAGAACCCAAGGCAAGGCCAGTTAATGGCTTGCCTTCAGAGCTAAGCAGGAGAGAAGCCCCTTGACCCATCAGGAGGAAAGCACAACTGCAGCGTGGCTGTCTGGAGCTGTCCCACCCCCAGACATGTCCCAGTCTTGGGATATCTACTGGACAATATTGGACCCACAATTCCCTGTGAGTCAAATGTCCCTTACTAATTTCTTTATTCTTTCTAAATCTGGAAAAAACAAATCTTTGGATGGGGAAACCTCTGGTTGCTTTTCTACTAACCTGTATACTCTGTCTCTGTATCCTACAAATGCATGCTGAGACTATTATAATTTTAAAATTTAATTTGATGGTTCTGTGCACTAGTCATGTTTTATCTTGCTTAGAGTAAATCGCTATGGAATTTCATGCAATCATTTGATCGGCCTAGCATGATTTGAAAGAGGAGTTGTGTCTCTTTTCAACTGATAATCCTGTTTAATATCTGTGTGATTCACTACAAGATGCAGTTTAATGTTATCTGCCAATATTGTGTATAATATACGTGTGCCAAAATATTTCTTGCCTACTGTTATACAGTTTTGAATACAATGTTTGAAAGTACTTTTGTGTTTTATCATTTAAGCAAAATATTGACAGAATAGGCTATCTTTTAAGAAGATTGGGTAGTTTCAATGTGTGTGAGAGATGCTTGCAGAGAAATTCAGTGTAACCGGGTTTGTTATAGAAATGGTATTTTAATATCATGATAAGTAAAACTCTTTCTTATTAAATCTTGTATAATAATTGTTGAAATGAAAACATCCTTTGTCATTTAAATGAGTGGTCTAAGAATTTTGAGTTACTGGACTTGGTCAGATGCTAATTTCACCGTTATTAAGCTATATATTCTTGGGCACATTATGTGTATTCTCTAGGTCTTATATTTCTCATCTGTAAAATGGAATAATAACACCTACTTACAGTGTTTGTTTTGGGAGGTAAGAGTTAAATGAAGTAACTCGTGAATGTACCTGGTACATGACAGACACTTAGAAGATGGAATTTATTGTTATCAGTCCTAGAGAGCCAGGCTTATTTTTTCCTGTTTTGACTAATATTCTGAATTGAAAACTCTCAAGACCACAAAAGGACACCACTATTTTTGGAATGTTTGGAAATGGAAATCAGCCTTCCTCCTAACCTGATAATTCTAACAGAAATGGGAATACACAAAGATAGTTATATTAAATATTTACATACAGAGAAACCCCCGTCTATAATGCAGATGTTATGATAGATGTCAGTATTGGTATTCAGATGCTTCATGTTTGAATTAGTAATAAGTTGTGATTATTTAGAGTAAGTAAACCAAGAATATACAGTAGTATAATTTCCTTTTTCATCACCAAAGAATGTGTACATGTCACTTATGTTTAAGGAACTCTCCTTCTACAACTTACTCTACATATAATATGGTGACTACAGTGGTTTTTACCAGATGAAGCTATATAATATGACAAGTATTTCATGAAGGAAATTATTTTTATCTTAAAGGGGGAACTAAAAGCTACACACAAAACAACACATTATAACCCATTAGAGGTTTATTATACATGAATTTTTTTCTAAGCCTTTTTTAGGTGTATCTACATTTTCAATTCCTATTGTGTCTTTAGCTAATGAGTTCTTTGAGGAGTTACCTGGTGAGTTGGAAAAAACATGGTTTCCTGTTCAAATGCAAACATACTTGGTGATACTAGGAGTTCTTGAGTTCAGTTTCTTTCTCCATCAATATAGACGGAGGTGCCTCCCTAGCAATACCAAGTTCATAGGGAGTTTGTGAAAGTCAAATGAGATTATGAATATCAGAGAATTCTGTTGCCAGAGCACTATACAGATGCAAGCAACTTACTTAAGTTGCCTCTTCTGGCTAAAATAAATTTCCTCATTATGGTGTCCTAACTTGTGCCCTAGATATTTTTCCTTCAAGGATTACTGTGGTCCATATATACAATGGAATATTACAAAGCCATCAGAAAAGATAAATACCCAACTTTTGTATCAACATGGATGGGACTGGATGAGTTATGCTGAGTGAAATAATTCAAGCAGAGAAAGTTAATTATCATGTGGTTTCACTTACTTGTGGTACATAAGGAATAACATAGAGGATATTAGGAGAAGGAATGGAAGAATGAAGGGAAATCAGAGGGGGAGACAAACCATGAGAGACAATGAACTCCAGGAAACAAAGTGAGGGTTTCAGAGGTGGGGCAGGGGGGTAAGGGGATAGGTTAGCCCAGTGATGGGTATTAAGGAGGGCGCAGATTCCATGGAGCACTGGGTGTTATACGCAAACAATGAATCTTGGAACACTACATCAAAAATTAATGTGTGGGACACCTGGGTGGCTCCGTCAGTTAAGCCGCTGCCTTTAGCTCAGGTCATGATCCCAGAATCCTGGGATCGAGTCCTGCATCGGGATCCTTGCTCAACAGGGAGCCTGCTTCTCTCTCTGCCTCTGCCTGCTGCTCTGCCGCTTGTGCTCGCTCTCTCTCTCTCTCTCTCTGACAAATAAATAAATAAATAATGTGTATTGTATGGTGATTAACATAACACAATAATAAAAAAGAAAGAATTTGGTGGACCAATATATATCAAAGTCTTTATGTGCCAGAATTTCTTTAATGGGTATGATGAAAAACGAAACATCTAAAGACACCAATTTTGTCTGCAGATTGTCACTAGACATTGTCAATGACTTTTAAAGTATAATTGATGATTAATTTATTAAAATACATTCTCTTTTTTTCCAAAATCTTTTAATTACTGCATATATTAAGGAAACATAGAAAAAAAGGACAACATACATTGTTTTCAGCACATTGCAATACATTACCTATTTTACCTTCATTTCTTCTGAGAAAATTAATTGTAGATTTAATTACCTTCCACTTCCCAAGAACTTAACCCTGAGCAAATAAGAAGTGGGTCTGCTTCCTGTTTAAGTTTACTTAATAATATCCTTGAAGATGGAATGTTCTTTGAGGATGGAATATAAATATAGGCTCTCAAGACCACTTATATAATGGACATGTATAGTTCCCAACAGTGAACTTCCTGACCCCCAAATCATAAAAAGAAAACCCCACAAATTACTGGATTTAAATACTCTTTCTTATAGGAAGTCTCCCTCAATTCACATTCACAAGTATGATCAACTGTAAATCTGTCTCCTAACTTTTTTGCCTTAATATTTTTGAACATCACTAGATATATTTGCCAATATAGACCAGGACAATCAAAAAAGGAAATAATTTGAGAGCTAGGCAGAGGGAAGGCTTTCCTAGCAATAGACGCCTTCAGGAGTGGAAATTTAGTCTCAAAAAGAATTCAGGGGAGCCTGGGTGGTTCAGTTGGGTAAGCGTCAGTTAAGCATTGGACTCTTGATTTTGGCTCAGTTTATGATCTCAGGGTCCTGTGACTGAACCCTGCATCAGTCTCCATGCTCCGCAGGGAGTCGGCTTGGGGATTTTCTCTCTCCCTTTGCCCCTCCCCTCCCCCTGCTGTCTCTCTCAAATAAGTAAATAAATCTTTAAGAAAAAAAGGAATTCAAATATGTAATTAGGTAGGGAATGGCATAAGCATTGACTTCCTTTCCTGAACCACCTTTCTGGTTCCAGTTTTCTCTTTAATCCTTTATACTAAATACATCATAGTTCATATTACTGGCTTCCTGAAGTAAACGGATATTAGCATAATCAAAAAGACACAATATCTAAAAGCACTAGGATATTTTAAAACCAATCTGCTCAAGAAAAGATGATTATGCTTTACACGAGGAAATATTTTTACCATTAGCTTTACTTCTCTAACAATTTTCTGGCCAAGAAGAAAGCAATAAATACCTACTCATGCTCAACTAATCTCAAATAACTTTTTGACAATCCATTTGTTTTGAAGTGCCAAATGCATATTCAGGATGTCACCTCTCTGCCATTTCTTTATCACTTTTGTTGGATTTACTAGTTCAAAAGAAATATGTCTTGCAGAATTAACCTTAATCACATGGATTGAGATCAATAGTAAAATAAAATATTACATGTTGTCAATTGAAACATTTCATCACATTTAATCTTACAGATCAGATTTAGGAGGTTATGAAATATGAACAATTCATACAAGAACAATAAATGATAATTACTGAAGATGCCTGTAAGATACATTTTATCCGTTAACGCCCATTTGTTTTTCCAAAGGATGTTATGGTCTGCCATTGACTCTTTAGTATTGTCCCTATTATCAGGAATAAGAAGAATATGAGTTGTTTAAGAAAATTTGACCTGGAAAAACCTACAAATAATGTGCAAATAATTTAGATTATAGTTAACAAAGAATGCAGTGGGAGTTCATACTTGACTAGAATTTTGACTAGCTGCGATGACTAAAATCTCTTATCAGAACTTTGAGTGTGAAGGAGATTACTAACTCCAAGTAGTCAGCTGCATCTTTCTCAGACACTATTTTTCAATTATATTAGTCAGGGTCCTTCAGAGAAACAGAATTGTTAGGAGCTATAGAGATATACTTAAGAGGAGATATCTTATACGATTTGGCTTGTGTGATTATGGAGGCCAGAAAGTCCCACACTCTGCCATCAACAAGCTGGAGAAACGGGAAAGCTGGTACTGTACTTCCCGTTAGAGTCCAAAGGCCTGAGACCCAGGAGTTCCCATGTTCCAGCCTGAGAAGAGAGAAAGAATTTGCCCTTTGCCTTTTGTTCCATCTAGGCCCCAGTGGACTGGATATCTTCCTGCATTGGTGAGGGCAAATCTCCTTACTCAGATTTCAGTTTGCTGAATCAAATGCTAATCTCTTCCAGAAACACCCTCACAGGCAAACTCAAAAATAATGTTTCATCAGCTATCTGGCTAGCCATCCCTTAGTCCAAGTCAGTTTGACACATAAAATTAACCATCACACCCAATGGCCTCATTTGGCTGAGTAACTAAGCATACTTTCCATAAGTAAAAATGAAATCAAAGTGGATTGTCTCCTTCTTTCTTCTTTCCTTCTTCCTTTTCCCCTCCCTTTCCTTTTCTTACATTTATTTTTGTCTTTTCTTTTCTTTCCATGCCCCATTCTGTTCACCTTTAAAATGAAAATGGACTCACCAGCTCCATGTAATCAAATGTTATAAATCAATGTAATTCTAACCAAGAAATTAAAGTTATATTAAGTTAAGTGAAAGTTTAGGTCTAAACTAAATATGAAGGTGGACTTAAAAGAAAATGTATAAACTCTCTTTTTCTTTAATATTGCAGTGGGCAGGATAATACTCTCCACCCTACTTCCAAGGATGTCCATATCCTAATCCCTGGAACCTGTGAACAAATTACATTATACAACAAAGGGGAATTAAGATTGTTAATTTGGTGGTTTTATCTCAGGAAGATTATCCTGCAATATCTGGGTAGACACAGTATAACCACAAAGGTCTTTCAAAGTAGAAAAGGAACACTGAAGTGCTGGTCAGAGTGATGTGATATAAAAAGAAATCAACATGTCATTGTTGGCCTTGAAGATGGAGGAAGGGGACTGTGAGTTAAGGAATGTGAGAAGCGTCTAGAAGCTGGAAAATGCTAAGAAATGTGTTTTTCCCTAGAGACTACAGAAAAGAATTCAGTTCTGCTCACACCTTGATTTTAACCCAGTGAAATGTGTTGAACTTTCAACCTATAGAACTGTAAGATAATATATTTGTATTGTTTTAATCCAGTAAGTTTTTGGTAATTTGCAGGAGCAATAGAAAACAAACACAAATCTGTTCTCCTTTCTATAAGAATTTCTCTTTAGTATTAATTTCTGCTGAGGAAGAATTTGCAAAGGAATCTGTCTGTCTTAACTTGGTTTATGGTAAAAGGAGGAATTGCCTAGAGTGAGTCAAAATTGATATTTTCTGTTGCCCTTGAAACTGGTGTATTTGTAGAATGAAAGCCTTTATTGTTACTCTGAAGCATTTTCTATTTTATTTGTAAGAGCTTTGTTGACTTTCACTGATTTCTTTCTTAGCCCGAGTTACCAGGGAGAGCAGAGTCTGAGAGAAGAATTTGCATTTAGGTAGTTTACTTGGGAAATGATCCCAGGAATCAGCAACTGGAAGCATTTGTCCATTGGCTCCCATTTCCTGTTGGTTGAGAGTTGTCTCAGGGAGGTTAACTCCCCAGCACCTGGGCTGTGCAAGCATCCATGCCCAGTAAACTCCTGTGGGTATCCGACTCCTTCAGTATCAGAGAAACACCATGGCAAGCCAAAAGATATGCTTGAAGCAAGATGTGGTCAGTATTGGAACTCTTCACCCCTTTGCCATGTAACTGTCACCACAGCCACAATAGCAAATGGAATCAGAAGATCAAGAGGAAGTGAAACAGGGCACAAAGATCATCTGATACGGTCTACTCCCTGCTTGCACCACATATTAAGACCAATTTGTCATTGAATCTTCAAAGTGCTCCTTTCTTTGTATGCTAGGTTACTGGGAAGAGGAACACAAAGATAACATGCAGCAGTCATAGCTTCCAGGTTAATGGAATTCCCACTGTTTTCCTTAGCAGAAGCAGTGGTATCAAGACCTCTAATCCAGTCAAACCTAAAGATGTGGGGACAGGAAGCACACATTCTGTAAGTAGACCACTGTGAATGATAGTGAGGAGGGACAAATCCTTCTCCCACCCCCTGATATCTAGACCTGTTTATTCTAGCTATTGGAGCACCGCATAGCTGTTTGTTTAGTTCATATACTTGATTTTGGTGGGTAATGTTCCAACTCCATAGAGGCCTTTGTCTTGAGTTATCACTTTAATTGAGCCCTTAGTAAGCAATTCCATTGCTCCAGTAGGCTAGCTGTTTCCAGGTGTTGTACTATGTGGTAGAAGTACTGGATCCCTCACTCAAACATCGATTGTTGCCCATTCTTCCCTGTAAAATGGGTCTCTTGATTTGAAGTGATAGTATGTGGGAATCCTGTGACAGTGAATCAAGCATGCTATATGCCCTTGAATAGTGGTGCTGACAGAGACATGGTAGACAGGAAAATTAATGCCATATGGGAGTAAGTATTAATTGCAATAATGATGAATCACTGTCTTCTCCAGGGTGAAAGGGGTCTGATGTAATCAACCTGATATTAAGTGTCTGGCTGATCTCAAGCTTTGCTACTTTATTAAGGGCTTTATATCAGGTTGTTAACACTTTGACAGGTTGGATGCTCAGTAACGGCAGCTAAGCCTTGGTGAGTGGGAGACCATACCACTGGGGACATGCATAGCCTCTATTCCTGCCACCATGGTGATTCTATTCTTGACCCCATTGTGCAAACAGGGAGGTAGTAAATGAGGGAGGCTGGCTGAGGATGAGTCACAGGATGAGTCAGCATCATTGTTGAGTGTTTCCCCTGACTTGGATGCTCTCGGGTGGGCAGTAGCATGAGATCTGTTTCCACTTTGTACCCACTTCAAATGGGTCCATTATGTGCTTCTTCCCTAGACTTTTTTTTTTTCTCTTTAATCTTCCGAATTTGCTCCTTCCAGGCCCTGACCAACAAGCCAACCCATTTTCCAATACTCATGAGTCTATATATATATATCTTTCTGATGCTACTTTTTACTACATAAAAAGTAAAAAAAATCATACATACAAAGAATACATATGCATATTTGTATGCATACATACATACAAAGCTCCCAGCTTTGTCCTTGGAAGGACTGTCCCTTACAACTAACATTTAGGCCCATCCCCCAGAAGGACTATATTAGGATAGCTGTCCATTTTCAGTTTGTTCCAACATATTGTGCTAACACAGCTATAAACCAGGTCCAAGATTTTTCCTCTTCCATCAGCTGGCTTTAGGAATACTTCCCATGCCTCAATAAGATGTGAGGTATGAATAGACGTTTTAGGCATTAATGCAGCATAATTAAGTGATGTAGGAGTCAGAAGTCCTGTTCATCTAGTTTTTTTGCATCCTCTGATTTTTCTTGGTCCTGATTTTGTGCCATTTCCATAGTATGATAGGTTGCTGCTGCACTTGTCTGACTCTATAACTTGGTAGATCTGAAAATACCAGTTTGTAATGGGCTGCAACATGTACGGAGCCATTTGGTCAGGTATTTAATCTCTACTAGAGCTTAATAACAGCCAGGGGTTACTTTACAAAATGTGTTGTTTCTGTCACAGAAGACAGTCTTGCTCCAAAATCTGAAATGTATTATCATTTTCCAAAGACCTCACATTTGTGTTCAGCATGCTTCCATCTATTTACTATGAATACCCCTGGTGTCACTGAATTTGTTGGATTATGTAGTCTGGAGGGTAGGGAATCTTGTACTGCAGACTGGATTTGTTGCTGAGCCTTCTTTTTGCTCTGGGATCCATTAGAATTTGTTAGTCTTCCAATTGTCCAACAACTAAATCAGAGTGGTGTTCCAAAGAGCACTATGTGCTGCCTCCAAAACCGAAGTACTAAATCTTTTTTTTAGTGATAGAGCATGCAAGATGCAACAACTTGTCCTTTATTTTAAAGGGGATATACTGGGGTCCCTGGGTGGCTCAGTGGGTTAAACCTCTGCCTTCAGCTCAGGTCATGATCTCAGGGTCCTGGGATCGAGCCCCACATTGGGCTCTCTGCTCAACGGGGAGCCTGCTTCCTCCTCTCTCTCTCTCTCTCTCTCTGCCTGCCTCTCTGCCTACTTGTGATCTCTCTCTCTCTCTCTCTCTCTGTCAAATAAAAAATAAATAAAATCTTTAAAAAAAAGGAGGGGATATCCTGACATGCTCCAGATTATTGAACTCCTAAACACTTATTCAATACAATAAAGCAAGTATAGCAATATGTAAATTATAGAATCTAGGTGTTGATATTCAGGGATTTGCTATAAAATTATTTCAACTTTCTTATGTGTTTGAAAATTTTCATAATAAAACATTGAAAAAACACTTTTATTTACCATAAGGAAACCTTATTAACCTTTATAGGGTTTCTCTTCTAGCCTGTGATATGGATGTGTCTAAATAGGACAGCCAGAGTACTTACCAGTTGTGGCTCTCCAGCCTAATTTGTATAACCCCATTAAGAAAGAGTACTAGTGGGCACCTGGGTGGCTCAGTGGGTTAAGCCTCTGCCTTCGGCTCAGGTCATGATCTCAGGGTCCTGGGATCAAGTCCCGCATCTGGCTCTCTGCTTGGTGGGGAGCCTGCTTCCTCCTCTCTCTCTCTGCTTGCCTCTCTGCCTACTTGTGATCTCCCTCTGTCAAATGAATAAATAAAATCTTAAAAAAAAAAGAAAGTGTACTAGTGTGATGCTCTATGGAATATCAAGATGATCAAAGTTCTTCTGGACTTGATTGTAACAGAATAAGAGGGCTGACCTCCCCTGCCTTTTTGTTTGTTTTTGAACACAATAGTTTTACCATTCACTTATGACAACTGGTAATCATCAAATTAACAATGGTTACCTGCAAAAGTTATTACATTATCTGTACTGTCATTGCTTGAGGTTGATCAAATATATAGAGTCACAGACATTTCCTGCTTTAAAGATATCATATTAATCAGACTTGGTTTACCACCAGTCTTTATAAATCCAGACCTAGAGAAAGAACTAGGTCTGAAGACACATGTATGATCTTAATATAGTAAATAATCCTCTACTTAAAAAAAAAAATCTTTGGATAGACTTTTTTAGGGCAGTTTTAGGTTCACAACAAAATTAAGTAGACAATATGGAGGTGTCCTACCTATATACCTCCTGCCCCCACACATGCACAGCCTACCCCATTATCAACATCCCCTACCAGAGTGGTACATTTGTTACAATGAACCTACATTGGCACATTATTATAAAAAGCCCATAATTTACTTTAGTATTTTGCTCTTTGTGAACATTTTATAGGTTTTGATAATGTATAATGATATGTTATTTACTATTGTGGTATCATACAGATTAGTTTCAATGCCCTAAAAATTCTCTATGCTCAGCCTATTCATCCCTCCCTTCCTGCTGCCACTAACAACCATTAATATTTTTATTGTCTTCATAGTTTTGCCTTTTCCAGAATGTCATATAATTGGAATCATATAGGATGTAGCCTTTTCCATATTGGTCTCTTTCTCTTAGTAACATCCATTTAAGGTTTTTCCATGTCTTTTTATGGCTTGATAGGTTATTTCTTTTTAACACTGAATAATATTTCATAGTTTGTGTTTATCATAGTTTGTTTATCCATTCACCTACTGAAGCACATCTTGGTTGCTTCCAAGTTTTGGCAATTATGAATAAAGTGTCTATAAATGAATGTTAATTTTTTGGCCGATTTTGGTAATTACCAAGGAGTACTATTGCTGCATGATTAGTTTTGTAAGGAAGTGTCAAACTGTCTTCCAAAGTGGCTGTATTAATTTGCATCCCCACCAGCAATGACTGAGGACTTCTGTTGGTCCACATCCTTGCCAGCATTTGGTATTGTCAGTGTTTTTGATTTTTGCCAATCTGATAGGTGTTTAAGTGCCATCCTGTTATCTTAATGACATACGATGTTGAACATCTTTTCCTATGCTTATTTGCTGTCTCCATATTTTTTTTTTAGGTAAAATGTCTTTTCAGATTTTTGCCCATGATTTGATTGAGTTGTTTGTTTTTTTAGTTGTTGAATTTTAAAAGTTCTCTGTGTATTTTAGGTAATGGTTCCTTATCAGATATGTCTTTTGTGATATTTTCTTCTAGTCTGTGGTATTTTTTTCTTATTCTCTTGACCCTTACCTTCTAAGAGTCATTTATGGTGACTAATTTCTTTAATTATTCCATGGGTATAGCATTACTTCTAATTTACTATCAGCCTGGAGATGAGGTGCAGTTGCAGGAGCTTCCACTTGGCCCTGTTTACCATAATGGCTTTTACTCCACATGTTAAGGAATCAGTGAAAGGATTCTAACAGTTTCTAAATGTATGCATTTAGGGACAGGGGAAATTACAAGTGAATACTTGAGTCCACTAGATTCACTGTGAATTGATCTTTAGTCATTTCTTTTAAAATAGTAAATGCACACTAAGGAAATGAGAACCCTGAGAACTTTCAAGCCCAGCTAGATGTAGAGCATGAGCTGTCACTCATACCATAAGACTGAAGATGCCATGATGACTCTGTGGAATGCTTGGACTTAAGGATTTCAGGTGAAAGTTTAAGTGTTTGTTTCTCCCTATAAAATGGAAATATTAATTACACCTATTTCATGGACCTATAATGAGAATTAAATACAAAGATAATGCTGGCATTTAATACGTTCTCATTCATGCTGGTTACGGTGCTAATGATAGAGTTAATGCTGCCTATTTAAAAAATATAGCTTTTAGAACTAGCTCTGTGAGGCAGTGCTGAATAATGAAAGGAGAAGAATGAGATACAGAAGAAGAAAGAGAAGGTGAAAGAAAAAGAGAAGAAAAAATTTAAAAAAAGAACAAAGAAGGTAGAAAAAGGAAGGAAGAGAAAGAGATAAACAAAAAGGTAGAAAGAAAGAAGACAAAGAAAAAATTAAGGAAAAAACCTCTCTGTATGCATGAATAGAGATACAGGCTTGCCAAATGCTGTTGGCTATCCAAAGTTTCCCTGAGTATACTATAAGACTGGAATGCATTTCAACAACTAAGCACAAGTAAGGCTAAAGGTTCAGGTTTAGAACCATAGTCATGATGATCTGCTATGCCAGTTATCTATTGCTGCCTAGTAAAAATCATTCCACACTAGACTGGCTTACAAAATATTTAATTATTAGCTCTCATATTTCTGTGGATTGACTGTGCTGAGCTGGACGGTTCTTGCTTGGAATCTTTCACACAGTTGCAGTCAGATACCAACTAGAGTCATCTGAAGTCTTCACTGAGCTTTATGTCCAAGATGATTGATACAAATGTCTGGTACAGATGGTGACTGTTGGCTAGCACCTACAAATGTTATCTTCACTGGTCTTGAGCTTCCTCACTTTATAGCAGCCTCAAGAAAGTCAGATGGCTCAGAGCTCCAAGAGGGCAATGCAGAAACTACCAATCTTCTTAAAGTTTAGTCCTGGAGCTAGCCCAAATTTACCTTTATCATATTCTGTTGCTCAAGTAAGTGACGAATGTCAGCCCAGAATCAGTGGGAGGAAATAGAAAATAGACTCATCTCTCAATGGGATGAGTAGCAAAAAATTTGCACCTACCTTTAATTTACTGCACCTGTTCTCAAAGGAAACCATGTAGGAGACAAGCATGATTTCTGGGTCCACACAAACCACCAGCGCAAACACCATTAGATACAATTGCAAATGTGGAGTTAAAAAGAGAGTAAAAGTTATGATTTTTGTCCCAAGGAGACTTAACACCTAGGTAACCTGAAAGGAAAATAAGTGCTATTTAGAAAAAAAATATTAATTTACTTTTGTATTTTAGAGGAAGAACGAGCATTCGTAATGATACCAGATACTCAGATGCCACTGGATTTTTGTTGTCAAGCTTGATAGGATTTTTGGGATGAAGAAAATAAGACCTTCTTGCACAAGGTCAATTAGAAGGTTCCCCAGAATGGATAGGTTTCTCTACATTAAGAAATTAAATTTAATTCTGGATTTCGTGGTGGTGGTTTTTCTTCAAAAAGAAGAAAATAAAATGGAGAAAAGTGACTCAGGAAAGAAAATTTCCTGAGCATTTCCAGGAAGGACAGAGGGTCTTGAGGGCCTGAGGAAGTACCGTCCAAATTTGTTTGGGATGACATAATTACTTATTAGCAAATAAATAACTTTTAAGTCCCCTTCAATACAGAATTCAATACACACTGTTTATAAAAATCAAACCCATAATATTATTACTTTTGCATAAAGAAATTTATACATGTTTGGTATTTTAAGCATTTGTAATTTGTTTAAGAGAATTTGGCTTGTTAGAGTAAATGTCAGATTTATGATTCAAATTTTACACATAGAATTGCATTATTGGTTTAGACTTAAAATTTTATGTTTAATTTATGACATTTGTATGATTTTCTTAAACACTTTGGAAGAGTTTGTGAAGTCAGAAAATATATTTAAAGGAAAAGTGAATATATTGAATTTATAAATACAGCTAAGAATATTTTAAGGCATTTAATTAAATCTGTAAATGGGCCAAATAGTCATAAAAGGCCTTTAAAAATATTTGCTGAAATGTGTTAGGCTTATAGGTTTTGTGGGATAAATTTAAAAGAGTAAGAAAGTTTTGATATTGTAATCATAATGAACTGAATATTAATTTTTATCTTTTTTAAGATTTTATTTATTTACTTGAGAGAGAGAGAGTGCACAGAGAGAGAGAAAGAGAGAGAGCAATGAGCAGGGAGCCGGATGCCGGGCTTAATTTCAGGACCCCAGAATCAGGACCTGAGCCAAAGGCGACATATAACCAACTGAGCCACCCAGGCACCCTTATATTAACTTTTATACCAAAGTAAACCACTGAATAGTATTGTCTGTGCACAAAAGTTACCCTGAAGTGCATTTAAAAAGTCCACTTTTAACAGTATTCATCCTTTGATAATTCTAGCATATGGGATATCCACCTATCAATAGGCTGCTTTTCAGACATTTTGAAATTGTGAAGATATCTGAGTAGGTTCAGTCAAAAAACTACAGTGGCTTTTAGACATCATCTGATTCTTCTCTCCTGGTCTTTTGATGCTGTGATAATTCCCTGGATGATGATGCTTTTCCCAAGTAACGAGTAACCATAATGAATGTGTCAACTTTTATAAGTTAAGATTTTCTAATGCTCATGGATAAAACGTTACACTTCTTGTTTTCTCTCTTCTCAGAAGCAGCTGAATAGACCATCTAAAGTTTATCTGAGTGAGGAACAAAGACTGGAAAGCTTTAGGCTAAAGGGATGTGTCCAAAACCTTGGGAACTGGTGAAGAAGGGGGATTACAGTCAAAGTCTGTATGTAACCTTAACTACAGTGTTAACTAAGAAAATCATTATAGCAACACAGGTTGGCATGTTTATAGCTACTTTTCTTTAACAAAAGATTAGAAAATAAAGGAGAAAGGGAAGTGGATGAGACATTCCTGTGATCACACAGCCTAAAACAGTAGACTTCAAAGCTTCCGAAGCAACCATTCTTATAATCCAGTGCTTAAGTCCCCTTAAGTACCAACTGGCAAGGTAGATCGGAACGGCTTAAATATTTATTAGGATTCCGGGTAGGAAACTTTCATTAGAGCCAATGACCATTGACATACATGGAGATAAAGATTTTATTTTCCGCATTATTTTTAGTTATAAAAATCTTTATTTTGAAGAATGAACAACAAATTTTAAGAATACTGATCATTTGTTAGTTTCATGAGTTTTACAAATCTTGTCAACCATTTATTTACTTATTTTTTCATTTGAGAAATATCTACAGGCCCCACTGTGTGCAGTGTTCTACCTGGAGTTTCAGGGGCAGAATGAGATTAGTGGCATTAGAAGCCATTAGAAGTGGCTGGTATTCAGTTGGGCTGGCCTTTCCCAAGCTCCTCTCAGGTACAGCTTTGGTGTAAGCTGATTCCTTAGCCCTTCCTAACGAGGACCGGGGAGATTTAGGAACTTGCTGCTGTTGACTTGGTGAGATGTGAGTCTGGATCTGTAGAAAGTGTTCTGTTGCTGTTGTGTGGACTAAGCTGTACAGTCAGCATGGATTTCTCTTCCTGGTGGAGTCTGTGAGTGCACTGAGCTCCTACCTGGGGGTGTTACTCTGCTTAGCTCTTTCCAGCATCTTTCCCATAGGTCTTACCTCAGTTAATTTAGCCCCAAATGATGGAAGCGAAGGGATCCAAGAGACAAGGAAGAAGAGGGCAGGAATCCTGGAATTATGATGCTCTTTTAGCCCAACTTCAGACTGGCCCATTGCCTCATGGTTATGTTTCTTCAGCCCATGCCCATCTAGTACCCTCCTGTACCATTGTTTGTCAGGTTCTCTGGTGTTCCATTCCTATCCTATCCTATCCTATCCATTCCTATGGAACTGCCATTTCCATCCTTAGATCTCTTTTTCAGTGCCACCTAAGTCTGGTTCCTCCCTTCAATAACGTTCTTGAGAATTTTACCTGTCTGGGATGTCACCTCAGTAGCCTTGGTAAACTAGTTGTGAACAAAACATTGAAACAATAATACTACCTTACTTTTGAATAGCATTCTGTAACTTACACAGTTCCAAGTAGTCCTGCCTGTTAGGGGCACCTGGGTGGCTCAGTTAAGCATCTGCCTCTCGGTTTCAGCTCAGGTCATGATCTCAGGGTTGTGAGATTGAGCCTGGCATCAGGCTCAGCTTGGAGTCTGCTTGAGAGTGTCTGCCTCTGTCTCCTCCTCAAATAAATAAATAAATAAATAAAATCTTAAAAAGAAAATAAAGTAGTCCTACTTGTTAGATCATGGGGATGATTACTACTTCTTTCATTGAAATTCACATTTTCATAGAGATCAAACATGGTGGGGAGAATTTGCAGCAACTGAATTTACCTAATAATATTTCATTGATATTTATTAGTATAGAAAAACCATATTAGCTATGTCATCATTTATGTCTTACAAGTTAATGTTGCCAGTATAGAAACTAATACTTGAGAGAAGTGAACAATTTTTGGAAGCTTCACCAATTCAATAAAAATTCATTATTCTAAGAAGCATTTTACAGAAAGTAAAATATAAAAAGCCAAGATACATATGAAAAAGTAGTCAAACATATTAGTAATCAGAGAAATGTAAATCATAACAATGAAATACCACTTTCAATCTATCATATTGGCAAAGATATGAAATAATGGTTAATAACAAGTGTGCCTAATGTAAACTTCTAAAATATGGGCTTGGCACATTTCTAAAGAGCAATATGGAAACATATTGTCTTAAAAATATGCATACACTTGAACCACAATTCTACTTCTAGGAATATATTCTAAGAAATAATCAAATATGTATAAAAAGGATGCATCCTATGACATTGTTTATAATATGAAAAAAATATAAGCAACAAATATTCAAAAATAGGAGCTTGATGAAGTAAATGATAATGTAGTTTTCAGAAAGGCTATTGTAGAGCAGTTAATGATATGGATAGATGATATGATGTATTTTAAGTAAAAGAAAAATATTTCAAAATATTATGTACCATATCATCCCATTTTAGTTCTCTGTGCATGATATATGAATGGACTAAACACCAGAGGGATATGTGCAAAAATATTAATAATGGCTATCACTAAATGGTTTAATTACAGGATATCTAATCCTTCCCTTTAGTTATTTTTATGCTCTAAATATTCCTATTCC
The DNA here is from genome assembly GCA_004024625.1 of Mellivora capensis. NCBI lineage: Eukaryota > Metazoa > Chordata > Mammalia > Carnivora > Mustelidae > Mellivora > Mellivora capensis. Next base: position 4,241 of record PISX010011990.1, on the reverse strand, counting down.
CTTCATAAATAAAAAAAGATTAAAAACCATTATAAATAGAGAAAAAAGTAATTATCCTAATGATTACCCATGTGATCTAAGGCAGCAGGTCTGAAACATTTTGCTCTCAGGACCCCTTGATACACTCCTAAAAATTATTAAGGAATCTAAAGAACTTATTTATGTAAGTTCTATATATTTATATTTATTAAATTAGAACAGAAATTTAGAAATTATTTGTGAATTAATTAAAATAATAATAAATCCCTTGCATGTTAACATATTTTTACAAAAAAAGTACTATATTTTTCTAAAGCAAAGATGTTGAGTGAGATGATTTGCACTGTTCACATTTTTCAAGTCTCTTTAATATCTGACTTTACAGAGGATGGCTAGATTTTCATATGCTTCTACATTTAATCTACCATGGTATCACATGCTGTGTAGCCTCTGGGAAGCTCCACTGTACATTCATGACAGGACAAGAGTAAAGAGGCAAATAAAATCAGACATTTATTGCTGTAATGAAAATAATATTTATATGAAAATTGTTTGGAACTTGTAGACCTTCTAAGAGGGTTTCAGAACCTTCTGGGATCCCCAGACCATGCTTTTAAGAATGACCAATTTAAAGTATTGAAGCTAGGTGGTATGAAGAAATTAATCGTAATGAAAAGATAACAATTGCAAATGTTTGTTGTGTGCCAAGAACCATGCTGATGGTTTATGAACACAGTTTTGTTTAATCCTGACCGCAGCCATAAGAGCTAATTACCGTCATAACCTTCATGTCACAGGTGAGGAAACTGAGCCAAGAGGAGGCCAAGCAACTTGATTATCCCCTCCAGGGCATTTGTCTCCAGTGCTGGTCCTCTTGATCATTATCTACTGAGAGTGCCTATTATCACCTCACACCATTCTGAAGAAAGAGAGCCTCATGCTAGAGAACTCTGGAACGATACCTCAAGACTGGGCTCTAGAGTATCTGGAAGGTGTGTTTATTTGTCAGAAAAAGCCCAATCTTAAATGCCATGGAATATAAAACCATGGAATTCAGAGGATAGTGGAAAATATTCTTTCAGAATTTAGTGCATTGTCACCTTTTAGATCATAGGGTCAACCTCAGATGGGAGCACAGAGAACTCTCTTCCCTTGGCCTCCTTGCTGCCTGCCCTTCCCCCACATCTCTCTTGGCTGTGGGGCTCCTGCCCCTGTTCTTTGTATCAGGCCAACCTGGTGGAGCTGTTCACCCTCAGATATTCATTCTGGAGAGCAGAAGTGAGCTATTAGGTTTTGCAGAGTGGAGCACCCATTAGAGAAGCAAACGTCTCTCTTGCTAATAATGTTGAGCCATTTTCCCGGCATAACTTCAGTGCATCGGTATGCTGGCTAAAAGCACAAGCCCAATGAATTCTAAAAGACAAATTTACTTGAAAGTTAACTAAGTTCAAAAGATAACTTATTTTAATATCTGAAATGATCTCTTTTCTGTGATAGTTTATCTGTCATCTGTACTTCCAAATGACTACTTTTAGGCCATCTTTTAAAAATATGCAGTGATTGCTCATTTTTATGACTGTGAATATGTGGAGGAGTTGGAGATACATCTGCAAAACCTTTTGTGGGCATATAAGAAAACATGTGGTCTAGACTTCTACTTTTTTAAGATTTTATTTTTAAGTAGTCTCTACTTCCCAAGTGGGGCTTGAACTTACAACCCCAAGATCAAGGGCTATATACTCTACCGACTAAACCAGCCAGGTCCCCCTAGACTTCTACTTCTCCTCCATCTCTGGTTTTAGTCACCTTAAAAAATCTTCTCTATTGGTCCAAATTATTCTATTAGGAATTACCTTCTTTGCTCTCTTCTAAAGCCTAGAGACTTAGCTACCATGTACTTCTATTCATTTTTTCCTAGGATATTAATTCTTAGAATTTCAGAAGCATGATTCTGATCTTTTCTCTCCTTCTCTTTCACACACATATGTCTTAGAAGGGTAAGGAGAGTGTTTTATTCATTTCTATAACATTTGTGTTATATATATTTGTTATATATTGTGTTATATATATTTCTATAACATGTAGTGATATATTGAATGAAAACATGTTTAGTTGACCATGATAGAAATAATTCTTCTTTATTTATTTATTTATTTATTTATTTGACAGACAGATTACAAGTAGGCAAGAGAGGCAGGCAGGGAGAGAGAGGAGGAAGCAGGCTCTCCGCGGAGCAGAGAGCCCGATGTGGGGCTTGATTCCAGGACCCTGGGATCATGACCTGAGCTGAAAGCAGAGGCTTTAACCCACTGAGCCACCCAGGCGCCCCTGATAGAAATAATTCTTAAAACTCCTTTGTTTTCTTTCTTTTCTTCCTCCCTTATTTCATCATATAATAAATGCTTACTAAATTCTTCTTATAAGCCAGAAATCATGTCAAACAAGTACCAAGTTATATATTTTACCCTGCCTGACTTTAAGAAGGTCAAAGTTAGCAACACTGCAGTTGAAAGGGTAGGTAGTGTTCCTACCTTTTGGGTTTTCAAAGTAATTTGCAGAGATTAGAGCAAGGTAGCATTCTAAGCCAAAATGTCACAAAATGATCAAAAGAATATTGTTAAGTGGGAAATCAGTAACTGTACTGAAAATTAAGAAAGAGTGCTAATAGCAGACTGGAAATCTTGAAGAACTCCCGATTGTTAAAAACAACTAACCAACCAACCAACAAAAAAATAATTACATAGGATCGGATCATTGGAGAAATAACCTTCAGAAAGTGTGGCTCAAAACATGCACAAACAGTTCTTACACCAGGTGGAAATAATTCTTGGGAAGGCTAAGCTCAGAGTTAGTGGGTACAAGAAGGAAGGGTCCATAGGCACACATCTGAGTGTGGAAGTGGCATAAGGGGTGACTCCCACTCTTCCTGCAGGCAGTCCCTCCCTCTTCCCACTCCCACCTGTTTTGATCACAGGCAGCAGCTGAAGCTGGCCCAAAGGCCAAGGTGAGAAGGCCCTGGAGCCAGAAAGGCAGTGCATTGCTCCAGGCAGGTGCTCCTCAATCCTAACAGTGCTGGGAGGCCTCCACACTCAAAAAACAAGATACCAGTCTGCTCTCAGTAGTACATCCTATCTTTCCCCCACAGTCACTGAGGATGATTTAAAGAAAACACAGTAGGCAGGTACAGGGATTTTTCAAAGATCATCCCACATTCCTGGAGTAGTAGGACAAACAGAAGAAGAATTTAAAAATAAGTACAATTAATATCTTTGAATTCTAAGAGATTATTATATCAATTAAAAGTAAACAAGTCAAGATTTGGGAAATTAAATATTTGTCACAAAAGACTAATATCCTCCATATATTAAGAGTTCTTTTCTTTAAAAAACAAACAAACAAAAGTACAATAGGAAAATTGGCAAGGATAAGGTGATATAAATGATTCTTAAATATTTGACTATATGCTCTGCCCACTTATGGAAAGAAAATTGCAAAGTAGAAGTACAACTAGATAATATTTTCACCTATAAGATTAATAAAGTTCGAATGTTTTGATAACACATTGATTCAGTGAAAGTGTGAGAAAATAAGCTCCATATGTTTCTAGTGAGAGTAAAATCAGCATAATCTATATGAAGACAAGTGGGAACAGTTAAGCTACAAATCAAGTTATAAAATGCCCTTGATGCAGGAAATGCACTTCTAGATATCTAGATATGCATGCACACAAATGAAATTTCACTTGTGTGTACACAAAAGTTAATTGCAGACTTTTTTGGATTGGCACAACATTGGAAACAATCAAAATACCTGTCAGTGGGAAACTGGTTAAATAAATGTACTATAGTACATTCATACAAGGGAGACTCATGCCTTAAAAAGATTGCACAATTCTACATTTGGGAATTTATCTTATAAATATTCTTGCAAATAAATGATGTACTTGCACAGAGATACTTCTAAAGTGAATGAAATAATTTGCGAAAAAGGCATTTTATTAAAACATTTCTTATAATTGCAAAAAAGTGATAAATAGACCAAATGTCCATTAGTAGCAGATTTATTAAATAAAATATGACACATTCAATAGAGAAGCACCTTTCCATTGTCAAAATAAATGTAGAAACTCTATGGGTAAGATACTGAAAGTTCTCTTCAGGTACACTGTTAAGTGAAAAGGCAAGTGTATATTATGCTATCTTTTGTGAATAAGGAGGAGAGAAATACATACATTTGTGTTGTACTGTTGCAGAAAAACTCTG